>BQNB010058182.1:0-37876 GCA_026074375.1 Tanacetum coccineum
AGGAGGGAAAGTACAACGAAAGCTTCCCCACAGGGAGACCGCCTACGCTTTCGCAAAAGTAGAGACTAAACGTGCAATCTGAGAAAACCGCCTACGCTTTCGCAAAAGTAGAGACTAAACGTGCAATCTGAGAAAACCACAGGGAGCATACCTGCAATTTACTCCCAGAATTTATGTACCCGCACATCGTGAAAGTAAAATCGTATAATGTTACATGGCATCATCATTTGTTAATGTTTCCATCTACATACAAAACAGTGTCAAAACAACAATGTTACCATTCAAGTCTTGAGGAGGATACATATTTGATCTCAAAAGTCGAAGTGTAATATAACAAGTGATGATTTTCTGCACAATTAAAAGTAAACCGTTAGCCTTACCGTGGGGACAGACCCCACGATTAGACTCCGGCGTGAGAGTAAGTATTCATTGTCAGAGTATGTGTCAGATAGAATAAGAATAATTGTGTACCTTTTTGGATGTATTGTGACCCCTATTTATAGGTGTCTAGTACTAGGGTTTACCTAGTATTTTGGTACTTTAAGTAGTGGTCGGAGTGGTCCCTTGTCGGGCAAGGGTCCACGTATCATCGAGGTTTTGCGGACGCTGAGTGTTTTCTTTCGCGGTCAGTATTTGTCCGCGGAGGCGCACGGGTGCGGCTGAGTAGATACTCGCGTGCGTCCTTTGATATAAACCGGAGCATGACCCTTGTTCAGCCTAGTAGTCCGGCTATTTGATGTATTGGGCCTTGGGCCCATTAATACGTATAGTTATAGGAAGGCTAAGCCCAGTAGACTTGGTGCCCATACAATACGATTATCAAGTCCCCCCATCAATTTGCATATGAAGATTGGTACAATTATAGCGTGCGTGATCATTACTAGACTTAAGGTTCCGCTTCAAATTTCAATATACTCCTTCTGTTTCTCCGCGGTCTTTGTGCCGTTTTGGCAGTTTATCGTTGGTTACGTGGACTCTTCATGTCCTTTCATCTTCTTCATGATTTGAACTCGCCTAGGTCCCGCATCCAGCTGTTATCATATCTTTTACTATGTTTTCAGCGACGTTGATTGGGAAGTGTCCTGACACTGTCGTCATCCTACGTAACCAACTTAAATTATACCCATGGGTTATCAATAGTTGATTCGTGCTTTACTATTTCCTTTTTTCATCTCTTTCACTCTTCCGCCATTGCTGATAAATTTTCAAGGTTTTTCTAGTTTGCATTAGACCCTTTTGTTCTGGTCTTTCCTCTTGATTCAGGTTAATCTCTTTGCTTCTCCTTTATTATGGGCAGTATTACATCTATCAAATGTGTTCTTACACAAGAACACCTTGATGCTATTTGTTCTAAATATTTTGTTCCCGAGGAAGTCCATCCTCAATTGCCAAGCTCTGATGCTACTATGCATGAAAGACCAGCTGGTAAAGTTGGAATGTACACCCGATTCTTTGATTATGCCAACTATCGCATTCCTTTTTCTACCTTCTTTGTGTCTGTTCTCACCCATTTCCGCATTCCATTTACCCAATTATCCGTGTTTGGATCTGCCAAGGTTTCCCATTTTGAAATCTTGTGCCGTGTTTGTAATTATTAAACCTGATGTCAGTTGATTTCGTTTATTTTAATACACATAATTACAAAAAAAACGATGTAGAGTTTCACTAGCGTCCCAATGTCCGAGCCTGCTATTCCAAGAATTAGATCCGTGAAAAACTGGAATGACATTTTTCTGGTTGATGAGTTTGTGGTTCCAGCCAATGCTCGGTTAATTGGATTTTTCGGTTCCAATATGCAAAGGATCGAGCTCCCTGCCCCTTCTGAATACAACGTGAGCATTGTTAATGCCCTATTGCTCACGCCCTCTCCGTTCCTTAGGTTTCCCGTAGGAATTTTCGTTGCTGGGTTGGCATAAGCCGTAATTACCTTCTGAATAAAGATAGTTATCCCCGCTTTGAGTATGAGGGCGGAGAGGGTGAGCTCTTCTTTCCGTATGCACCTTGATCATTGCTTGCGTTTTCCCTATACTTTTTCCTTATCTTTTTCCCTGTTTTTTTTTGTAGTGATGGATTTGAATGCTTTCATTCGTACTACTGATCCCCGCAAGGTAAGGGTTGTTGAGAGACCCAGAGCTGAAGATGAGAGACCTATTGTTACTGTAGCAAAACACCGCACCGTAACTCTGCTTCCGACCTCCGTGGTTCGTTCCTCCGGAGAGTTGTCGGCCAGTGTGGAGAGGGAATTTGTTAGAGATACAAGTGTGGGTGATGGTGGGGATCAGGGGTTTGATTCCGCCGTTGGCAGGCAATATTTTGGATCCATCTGTGTCCCGCTGCCGCGTCAGCTGAAGCCACCATTCGACCAACGTTCGAAAATAAGAGGTAATCTATGACAGTGAAGGACGCCTGTTGCTACCCCATAACCACCAAACAGACTAAGGGCCGATTATGGGAACTGCTGGTGGTTCGCTACCGGAGTTAAGTCTCTTATGCTTTAAACAGTTCTTCAGTATTCTCGCCTAACGGTAGAGCAGGGTGTTGCGGCTCTTCCTACCTTACCCTTTATTACTTCTTCCGTGACAGCTTCGCCTTTGGAGGAGGGTGGAGATCGTACTGATTCCGTGACTGGCCCCTCCTTGCGAACCATAGGTCCTTCTGTAAGGTTCGTAGTCCTCTCTGATTCATCACATCATTCAGGCGCTAATTCTGCGGGTCCTGAAGTTGATTCTCTTGTCAGGTCTACTGCTCCGATTATGACTGAGGCTATTACTGTTGCTACCACGGTGGCTATTCCTGCTGACATTAGCAAAGATAAGAGTGCTCCGCATCCGTCCACTTTTGGTTCTTCGAGCTCATCTGAGAAAACGGATCGTACTCTTAGTCTTTTTACGGGAAGGTCGGGTAGTGGTTTTGATGCCGGGAGCATCCGTGCGGAGGAGAGTGTAGGTGCCGGTTCAGAGGAAATTTATGTTCCTGAGTGGACGGTGACCAAGGGTTTTGAGATGAATGACGGGCATTTGTGTGCCAACATGATTGATCACTTCACTCCTCCTGCCTTCTTCAAGACTGTCCGCGGGATGGAGCATGAGCAACTATTTACTGAGTTTAATGTGTCAACCGCACGCAATTTGAGTTTGAGCTCTGAAGTGAGGATGCGTGCGGAGTACAACATCTTGGAGAAGAGGAAATGGAGAACCCTTGCGGAGGAGAAAAGCACTTTGTTGGAGGCGAAAGACAAGGAGATTGAAGACTTGAAGTCTCAACTTCTTAGGGCAAGGGAGGAGTCCGCGGAAGTGACTCAACTCCGTGCTCAGGTATCTGGTCTCGAGGCCACCGAGAACTCTCTTCGAGGGGAAGTTGCTTCTGCCAAGGACCGTAACACTCTTCTTGAGCAAGAATGTGATTCTTTAAAGCTGAGAGTGACGGACCTTGAGTCTGCTATTGTTGACAAAGATCATAAGCTTTCTGAGTTAGGGAAATCTTCTTCCTCCTTGAAGTCCCAGAATCAAAGTCTTGTTGATCAGGTATAGTTTTCCATCCTTAACTATTTTCTTCGTAATTTTGTGTTTTCCTCTCTTCACACATATATACGTGTATTTCTTAGGTGCATGAACTGGAGGTTTCTTCCACAGACCTCCGTGAGAAGCTGGAGATGTATGAGGATCTCTTGAAACGGTTAGAGGAATATCAAGATAAACTTATGGAACCCCTCAGGACTAGATTGGCCGAGATTGATACTGATTTCACCCGGTGTTGCATGCGCTTTCAAGAGTGTTTCCATCCGCACCTCCTCAATGTTATTGCGGGGCGGAGATGGTTACTAACTCACGGGATGAAGCTTCTTGTGGTTAAGTGCCTTAATTCGAATGAGTACATGGAGGCTCTTGGGCATGCTTTTGGTCGTGCTATAGAGAAAGGGATGCAGGAGGGCCTAGCCGCTGGAAATTGAGCATGGCATACTGGTTAGAATGTTGACTGATCTTGATGCTTACATTCCCCTCTGCGGGGGATGATATTTAATTCTGCATCCCTCGAACTTCCGTGACCTTAACTTTCCACTTCTTCATAAGCTTTCCACTAAGAAGGATGCCAGTACCTGGGAAATTATGGATCTTCTCCGTTTGGATGATGCTATGGCTGAGACCTTGGGTATGACCGATCTCCAGCCCGATGCAAGTCAATTAATGGTTCCTGTCCATCATAAGCAGGATAAAGTCATAATTGGAAGCCAAAGCCTTGTCCTCTTGCTTGGATATATTGCCGGGAAGTGGAGAAAAAATGGAAAGAAATCTAATGAACGTCTCCCGTTTTGTAAGGTGATTCGTCCATTGATGATCCCTTTGATCTCGATGAGGCTTTGCTTGAACCGCCTTTGAGGTTTCGCTTGCTACTAACGTGTTATCCACTTTAAGTCATTGTTCCTCCTGCTGATCCTTTCCGCTTCCGTTGAAGACTACGATAATCCGGATTTAGCGATGTTGTTCCGGAGACTTTAACCTAGGTTTCCGGAAGGTGAAGGATTGATTGATGCCTCGATCCGAGATGGCGCTTACATTCCACTGGATAATTACAGCTAGAGATGCTGTTTTATGAGCGTATTTGTTTTCTATCACCGTGTCTATGTGACCTTGCGTTCCTTTGTAATTAAAAATATGCTGGATATTTATGGTTTGGTATTATTCAGGTTAATACCCCGCGGCCCGAATGTGGCTTTTTTGTTGCGTACTGTATTCATGTACCAACTTTACAACAATCTTTTAGATATATCCTTCGTATATAAATGTTGTTGCTACTTTTATCTCACGTGGTGATACTTTTAATAGGAAGTCTTGTGAATATTTTGATAGGTTATTCTCCCGGCCCGGCTTGCAATACCTCTTACGCGTCTGAGCAAATTTTGAGGTTGCTCACCCATTATTATACGGAATAAAATTCTGTGGATGCATTGGCTCCTGCATGCATGTTTTCCCATTAATATAACTTTGCAAAGTAAATGATAATTAAAATTAAAACTTGTGAGGGTAGCTAATCCCCACTTTTACATTGAAATTCAAATATTACTTACAAGATGCGAATAAATACAGATATTGCCCTTCTAGCATCATGTGCCGGAGAGAATCTTACATTTCACTGTATATAACATTTTTTTGAGATTACAAATGTTCCAAGTTCCTTCTTCCTTGGCATGTCATTTCCTATGCGACTTTGAGTTTGTAAAGTTCCCTTTCCAAGGCGACTCTTTAACTTCGTATGGTCCTTTCCCATTCGGGTCCAAGCTTTACTCCGTCTGACATGACTTGCTTCATTGGCTCGGTAGACCATATCACCCGGCTTGAAACTAAGTTCCGCGAACTCTTGAGTTGTAAATATTTTTCCATCTATTTTTCTTGCTTTTTGCTTCTGATTGCTGCATGCTCCCTTTTTTTCTCTATGAGGTCCAAATTGATTCCCAGAGCTCATTGTATTTGGCTTGATCTATCTCTGCGGTGGGAAGCGTCGGCATGCCTATTTCGCCGGATGACAGCTACCGTGCCTTATGCAATGAAGAACGGTTGTTTCTCCGTTAACTTGAACTTTGAATCATTGTACGGTGAGCCCATAGGACGTACGTAAGTCTTCTATCCATTCCTTGCATCTTTCCATCAAGCCTTGCCTTATTCCTTCCCCGAACTTCTATTTGCTCTTTCAACTAACCATTTTGACTTGTGGGTGTTTCACGAAGCGAATGTGTGGCGATGTCACATTTCTCACACCAATCTTGAATGGATTTGTCCCGTAACTGTTTCCCCATTGTCGGATATGATCTCTCCCTGGGAGGCCAAAACGGCAGACGATGTTATCCCATACGAACTTTCTTACTTGGTTGCGGTGATGTTGCGACAGCCTTTGCTCGATCCATTTGGTGAAATAATGATGGCAACAAATTAAGAATTTGCTTTACCCGGTCCTTCCGGAAAGGGTCCGTCTATGTCTATCCCCCAATTATAAAAATGCATGGTAGATTATTGGGGTTCCAAAGTTCTGCTGCGGATTTATTGGACGGGACTGTGTACTTGACAGTCCATTGATTTGCAATTCCCTTATCAATTCCTTGCATCCAATCATTGACGGGCCAGTATTATCCCTGTATATTACTTTGGCGACTACAGATCTAGGGCCGGAATGCATGCTGCACGATCCCTCCATGTATTTCTCTTAAGACATAGTTCGCTGAAGTGGTCCGACGCACCGAAGCCATGGTCCTAAAAAGGATTTCTTGGTACAGGGTCCGTTGATCATGGCAATACCTTGGCTGCTTTACGTCGTACCGCTCTGGCCTTCTTTTATCCTCCGGAAGGGTACTTTTGTCAGGTATTCTTGTATGGGTGTCATCCATGTATTTCCCTCTTCTTCTACTATGTCTAGAATTTCCTCTTCGTTTATGGACTTTTCCTTCAGTTCTTCCACAAGCACCTGTTTGTTAAGATGCGCGAAGCTTGTGGAGACGCGATCTTGCTCAGGGCGCGCTTTCTTGATTTCACACTTCGCGGTATTTGATTGATTTATAAAATTCCTTGAAGCTTTTTGCGCATGTGTTTTTACTCATGATTTAATATTGGACCATGCCTGACTCTTTTTGCGATATAAGAGTCCATTGACTTGATTGGCCACGAGTCTTGAGTCAACATTTGCTTGCAAGTTCTTTATGCCCATTTTTTCTGCGATCCGGAGACCGGCTATAAGTGCCTCATATTCGTCTTCATGTTATATGTGCGATCGAATCGAAACCATCATGCAATATCGTGAATTCTTGCCTTCCGGAATTTATTAGTATCAGACCTGCCCCAGCCGACTACGCTAGACGAAGCCGTCAGTGTACAACGTCCAGGGCGCGAAGTAACTCCTGTTCTGACATAAGTTCGTCCGGAGACTCTTCTTCCGGTCGTTCCACAATAAAATCCGCAATATTTGGCCTTGAATTGCAGTCCTAGGTCAGTATTGGATGTCGTATCCTTCTAATTCGAACTTCCATTTCAGCATCCTTCCCGATATTTCCGAACTTGATAACAGTTGCTTTATTGGTTGACTTGTTATTACGACGATCGTGTGTGCCTGGAAGTATCTTTTCAATCGTTTGCTTGCACTGAGCAAGGCTAACACCAACTTTTCCATAGGGAAAAATTTACATCCGGCTTCGTAAGTGCAGGGCTTACAAAATAACACTGGTATTTTACCTCCTCATCTGTCCGTCATCAAGACCGCGCTGATAGCTTCTTTTGCTGCAGCCAAGTATATGATTAACTCTTCACGTTCCCTTGGAGCGGTAAGTGTTGGGAGTTCTGCAATAAGCTTTTTCATTTGTTTGAAGGCCTCTTCGGCTTCTGGTGTCCATTGAAAATCGCTCTTTTTTGTGCAGTTTTTCAAGGTTCTGAAAAAAGGTAACGACTTTTCTGCTGATTTTGACAAGAATCTGTTCAAACTTGCTAATTTTCCATTTATCTTTCTGCAAACGTCCTTATGCACTCGAGATGGCAAGCTGAGATCGCGTCAGCTTTATCTGAAGACATGCTTTCAACCCGTTGGTGCTTACATTGGTAGCCTAAGGAACATTCCTCCTGCATTCCGAAAGTGCACTTCTTGGGTTCAATTCATGTTTATCTTCAAGGGTTTTGATGTTTCTGTTATGTCCCTCGGATGATTTCTCTTCCGTACACTCTTTATAGACCAGGTCATCGACCATATACTCCAGGTTGCCGCTCCAATTTTGCCTTTGGAATGCCTTATCCCCAATCGTTTTGATATGTGGATCCGGCATTTTTTTAGACCGAAGACGACATTTTTGGAATAGCAAAATATCCATTGGTCTTGTTTATGAACGTCCGTTTTTTCTTACATCCTCTGTTGCCATCCTTAATCGGTGGTATCCTTTGTACCATCCAAGAAACATTTTGAAAGGGTACCCACAGAGGGACTCTACCTTTCAGTCTATATTCCGCATGGGATAACAACTTCTTGGGAATGCGTTGTTTAAATCTTTGAAGTCCAGCACACAGTCGCCAAGTTCCGTCATGCTTTTTGACCATTACCTGGATTAGATACCAGCTGGTGATAATGTGACCACCTTCATTATTCCAGCGACCACTAATATTTTCACTTCTTCTGGATTGCTTATTTCTTTTCCGGTGCCTGTCCTCTTTTCTTTTGCCTGACTGTGAATATCCTCTCGGATATTCAAGCGGTGTTCCGCGATGTTTCGTGGGACGCCCGTCATATCAGCCGGCTTCCAGGCGAAATATCAATTTGTGTTTCAGCAAGGCACAAATTTTCTTTACTTCCTTTCTGTTAATGTTTGAATCCCGTATGGCCACTGTTTGTTCAATGGGAACTCCGATGATTGCTATATTTATTTCTCTTCCCGTACTTCTATTGCTGGTGGGAGGCATGGGTGCTAGTTCCGAGATCATTGCACATTCCATAGGGATGACTCTACTACTCCTTTAACGTTACCGTGCCGCCTTCAACAGGTGAGAAATTTCCTACATTCCTAGGTGCCGTTGATGGTACAGCTCCGGATTTTCTATGCCCGTCCTGCCTATATAAATTGCATTGTGTTGGGATGGTGACCTGATGACCATGAAGTTCCATCTAAGCGAAGTGGATGTGCTTCATCACACCTATTATTACTAGTAAGCAATCCTGACCCAAACTCCAAATGGCTCTCCCGCTGAATCCGATAAGGTGAGAGTGGCCTGAACCATTTGATCCTAATCTCCTTGCGGAGCTTACGAGCAATGCTCTACAAGAATCCGAAGAATCTCCACCGACAAAATGTTAACCCTATTTCACAAGTTCCGCCCATCCGACTTCGATGAGTCATCGGGCTTTCCGTCCCGTCTTCTTCACTTAGCGGTGGGAAAGACAATTGCTGTCTCCTCGGAGAAGCAGCTCTGGTAATCCTTGGCATGGCCACTCTTCCCATGGTTGAAATCATCAGTATAAGTCAAGGTTATTTATCTTTTCCGGCGCTTCCCCTTTTTTTCGTGCTTTCGGCATTGTCATTTCTGCTTAATTCCTTGATGAATTATGACAATTTTCGGCCTTGATCATCATCATCTATTGTTTCCTCACTGCATACACTCGTTCGTGTTATGTCCTGTATCTAATGAAATATCGCAGTACTTCTCGGTCCTTTTTTCGACCGAGTTAACCATTGGGGTGGAGCATTGAACTTTCCTTTTCTCCAGAGCGAAAATTTCCTTTGGAGTTATTAGTGAGGAGCGAGAATCTATCTGGCTTACGATTCGGTCTTTGCTTATTTTTGAAGCCTTTTTTGAAAGTCGGTTTGTCCCCTCCCTCTGATGGTTTCCATGATGAAGATGCTTTCCTTCGACCGTGACTGAGTGCAGCAACTTCCCCTTGTAGGAAAGACGTTGTCATTCTGTACATCTCGTCCACAGATCTCGGGATTCTTTCATATAGACGCTTAATTAACCCAGGGTGAGTTATTCCGTGCATGAACCCGGAGATTCGCATGCATTCCGGAGCACCTTCTACGTCCAGGACTTCTGCCTTATATCTTTCCATGAAATCCTCCGTAGATTCTCCGTCTCTTTGCTTGATGTGATGTATCTCTACCGGATCTTTGATGTGCTTTGTTTGTTGAAGATAATTTTCCCTAAATGCTGTCCTTAGATCTTCGTAGCTATCAACCGATTCTTTTGGTAACTTGTTAAACCACACTCTGGCATTCCCGGTTAGGGTTGAGTTGAACATGTAACACCATGTCGGCATTGCCCAACCTTCTGTTTTTGCGGCCGATTGAAATAACTTTAGGTGATCTTCCGGATCTCCGCTTCCGTCGTATGTTTTGACATGGCTGGGCATCCTAGTTCTCGGAAGACTAAAGTGCCGGATCCCGCAGTAGTGAAGGTATTTCTTTTCCTCACATGTCCAGGGCTGATAGAGATCGTCTTCAAAGGTGTTTACTATCTGCCTTCTTGACTTAGTTATTCCAATGACCTCCTACATTGTCCCTCACTTTCTGAGTATTGGCTATCGTACGGGATTTTTGTTATGCCTTTCTTGTTTTCAACTTCAATCCTTTTTGCTGGGGACTTCGCCGGCCCGACAATCATAACGTTGCGGATGTAAGCTGGCTCCTTTCTTCCCATCTATTAAACACGCTCTTCTTTCCGCGCTGGCTTGCGGAGAAGGGGATATGTCTTCTTAATCTTTTGAGAATACACTGGCATCGGTAATGGGCCTTCGGGAATACCTGTCTCCGTGCCTTCTTCTAGGTTTCTGTTCGGGCGGTTTGTGCTTGGATTCAGAGTAGTTGCGATTCCTTCTCCGAGACAAACGTGCTTTACCGCGTTGAGTTGTCTTTCCTGCTCTTTTTCTTTTTTCATTTTTTCTATCGATGAGTGGCAAAAGTGATGGTACTTTTTTGTCGCACATTTCGCCTAAGAAATTCGTCAGACATGGTTTTCTCAAGACCCAGGGGACCAGTTTCTTCCCCTGTGTTCTCACGTCGGACGTGGGATTGTTTGTGATTGTTCGTGAGTTTCTGGTGAGTTTTTAAGAAAACGTGGTTGCGAGTTGGGGTCCCACGGATGGTGCCACTGTTAGATAAAAATTCGTGTTGTGGCTTGTAGCTGTCCAATGTCTCCATATCGGGTTCCGTGCCTTGCCTAGCGACTAGGATACCGTATACTTGTACTAGAAGCACAGAGAATGATGATTTCTGCACATTAAAAGTAAACCTGTATAGCCTTACCGTGGGAAGGGGAGAAACCCCACGAATAAACCCTACTTGAGAGTAAGTATCATGTCAGAGTATGGTCAATAGAAAAAATGAAATGTGTACCATTTGGGATGTACTGGTGGACTCCTTAATTATATGTGTCTAATACTAGAGTTTCCTAGTATTTTGGTTACTTTAGTAGTGGTCGGAATGGGTCCCTTGTCGGGTAAGGGTCCACGTATAATCGTGTTTGCAGACGCGAGTGTTCTTCCGCGGTCAGTATTTAGATCCGCGGAGGCGCACGGGTGCGGCTTGAGTAGATACTCGCGTGCGTCCCGAAATATCCGGAGCATGACCCCTTGTCAGGCCTAGTATCCGGCTATTTGTTGTATATGGCCTGGGCCCATAAACGTAAAATAGTGAACTAAGGCCCAGTACTCTAGGTGCCCATACATACGTTATTCATTAATGGTTCCACCTACATACAAAAACAGTGTCAAAACAACAATGTTACATTCAAGTCTTGAGGAGGATACATATTTGATCTCAAAAGTCGAAGTGTAATATAACGACTAGAAGGGCGGCATAATCTCATGGATATCAATCAGTTACCAAACGAGTATTCTAGATCTATCGAGTCATATCAATCATCAAGTACAAACCTCATGCTACCTATCAATCTTCACTATTACAAAGCCATGTAGTATTCTTTCTGCTATACACATTACAGGCGCAGGCTGTTAGAACTTACAACAGGGCAACAGGGTTTTGGTTTCATTTCTAAGTTAATAATTACTAAAATCACGTGTTGAATCCAAATCCAATGTTTTCTTATTTCACTTTAGCCATAGCTGAGTCGTGGCTCCAAATATCTCATTGAGGTTTGACGTCGAGGGATGCTGATCTCACAAGCATTCACTCTTGCAGCAAATCGAAGAGAACAAAGTGACTCATTGACTGATGATGGTGCTGGTGATACGTTGACCACCATTAACGTCTTTGAGTCGCCACCTAAGCAAGGCTGGTGTTGTACATGGAAAAATGGTTAGCAAGTTTTTTTAGACAATTATTTTAGTGTTAATATTGGTATGATCCTTAAACTTTCATCCTTTTGGCACTGTTGATCGTTTTAACTTTATTTCACATTAATATTAATATTCACCCTTTACTATTGTCGGTTTTTTAGTTGTATATGTTTGAATCAAAACATTAAACTAGTTTAAGGGCGAAAACTATGCGAACAAAGTTCACTGTCAAAGGAAGTTCAAGGGTTTAAAAAGCCAAAATGGGTGACAGTTTAAACCATAATTTAAGCTACCAAAATATACCTGAAGAAGATATGTGAGTTTTGAGTTCCTGAAAGGTATATGTTCTTCCTTCTTTGCGAGTGCGAATATAACGTCACTTAATGATGACAAACTCTTGTTGATGGCCTGGTTTTAATCATAAAATGAGTTAGTACATCGCTAAATAAATGGTAAACATATGGGTTTTTGCAAGATGAAAATTATGAATCTAATTTTTCGAGTTTGAAAAAGGTGAAGAAATAAGTAGATGCGCATGTATGGTACTGGTTACGCGGCGGAGCGGACAAGAAAAGACAATATAAAAGGATCCAATAAAGTTGTAGCATATACCTGGGTTTCTCTGAGCCTATCCCCGGTGGAACCACTCTTGGATAGACGTTCACTACCCGCAAGATCAATAAGGTTGAGAACGCCTTGTACCTGTTGCTCCATAGTCTAAAAAGTAAACCAAGAGTTCATCATTAGCAACTATATTGTGGTTTGTGAAGTTAAAGCACCAGAAAGCCCAAAAACTAGAGGTGCAAAATGGACTGGTTGGATGAAGAGTCAGGGTAATTTTGGTACGGGTCGGGTTGGTTGACCCAAAATAACTTTACAAATAACAACTGCTAATATCAGATACCCTTCGTATAAAAAGTAGTGTATAAATTATGATTAGAAATATTATATCATTACAATAATACAGTAATCAAGTTATTAAATAAAATATAGGAGGCTTTATGCATAGAAAATGCATTCTTGGGCAACTTTTATTAACCTGTTTAGCTCATTTTACCCTTTTCCTTTAACATTTTTAACTCTACCCGTTTACCAGTTATAGAAATAAAATAGCATGTAATCCTGAACCGACCCGTTCATAAGTGAACTGGTCAAGATTGTCAGCTTGAGCCAAAATAATCCTTACCTCATTAACACCTGATATCCTTAAAGTGAAGACAAAGTGACTTCTTGAAGATTGCTCGTTC
Organism: Tanacetum coccineum; assembly: GCA_026074375.1. NCBI lineage: Eukaryota > Viridiplantae > Streptophyta > Magnoliopsida > Asterales > Asteraceae > Tanacetum > Tanacetum coccineum. The sequence goes on from BQNB010058182.1 coordinate 12,996, forward strand.
ATCTGAGTCCTACCCACAGACCTAAATTTCAAAAAAATGAAAAACATAAGAAACCATTTGAGCATTTATAGTCGTGAGCAAACTTCACCATTCCACAACATCAACATTACCTGCTTTGTGCAGCACGGTTCAATAAAAAGGAAACTTCTTTACTACTACGCACATCTACAATAGTCAAATCCGAAACATGGGTATTGCCATTTGTCTCATGCTTAATTGCATACTGCTGCTTATTACCACTACTCTCTGTAGAACTAGATTTATTTGAAGATAACAAATCCCGTATTGTCTCGTTGTATATCTCCAACATCGAAACCTACAAAAATGATATTGTTAATGATGTGAAATAAACAAAAACTAGAAAGTATGTGAAAATTTTAAGATTTGATTGCAAACCTGCATTTCATATTTCCACCCTTGTTCTTTAAGTTTTTGTCTAGCCTCGAATATCTGTTCTAATGAACGTGGTATTAATCCTTTATCATCATAGCTCCCTGGTGTACCCATCATTGTATGTGTTTTGCCTGATCCTGTTTGACCGTAAGCGAAGATGCAAACCTACAAAAAGTATTTGAGTTTAATTATGTTTATTATACGCTCGAAACTTAGGACAAATAGGGATAATAAAGGCAGCAATTCTTTTCTAATAGGACAAATGTGCAAAAAGATAGAAACAGGTCAAACCGGCTGAAAGTTGGCCTCAAAGTGTATCAAAGTTTGCATACAAACTCCTACATGTTTTATTAAAAAACACTTTCAAGTAATTATTGTTGCAATAGATTTTCTGTATTATTTAACAGACTTGTTAGTTTCTAAAACTGAAAGAGGAGAAGACAAATAAATATGTATCCACAGATTGGTCCAGAGTGTTCCGACCCCCTTAAAACTATACGTTTTGACCTGTTACCTAACCCATCCAACAATCATCTTTCGATCTTTAAAAGGAGAAAAAATGGATGCTAATAAGTGCATAACAAACTAAATTTAGATGTAAAGTTATTGATTTAGGTACTATGGTTTTACTTTTTGTTGCAAACTGCATTCTCATGAAATGTTAAAAGAAAACACTATAGTTTACAAATTAGAAATTTAATATAAAAACAACGTTAAGGATAGTGTGCATTTTTAACAGAACGATAGTTTGTTTGTCACAAAACATGTTATTTGGTCCCAATAATTAATAACACATCAATCTAATAAATACTAGTATCAAATACCTTATTATAAAACCATTAAGCTGAATTAGGAAGAAATGTGAAAATTTACCTTATAACCATCGAGCGCACTTTGTACAAGTTGTGAAATCTCTGTAAACACCTCTTCTTGAGATGATTGAGGCATAAACACCTTATCAAACATGAACGGAATGGGTTGCCCTATACAACAAACGAGACCATTAGTTATATAAGGCCCTATAACAGAATAAAGAAAGTCAAATTCATATTTGTTGAAGAAATAAATAAAATGTGAAAATAGCATACCATGTTGCACCACTTCAATGCCTCGACCAAGAGCTTCAGTTGTAGTTGGAAAAGTAATACTCTTTGTTTCGCTTTCAGCGCCTTCATCTGATAAAAGGGGTCTGACTCTACAGAAAACTCGAATGTTTCCCTTTAATTCCTGTTAACAAAATTATTCATTAGTAAGAGAGTATCGTTGGTCTTATATGTGGCAGAAACTAGAAGCGGTGATTTTGATCCATTTTTCTAATGAGTGGGTCAATTCGGGTATGTTAACCCTCAAATTTTGAAACAATATATGGTTTAACGGTTTAACCCTTAAAATTTGTTTTCACCATGGCTTAGTCCCTCAACTCTATGTGTACTAAAAGAATTTACATGTACTTTTTTTCTTTTTCTTTTTGCAATATTTTTATATGTACAAAAAGGGATTTAGGGTTACACGAAGAAAAAACAAGTTAAGGATCTAATCGATTAGAATATGAAAGTTGGCTGGTTAAATCACACCTAAAAGCGATGTTGAGAGAAAAACTATGTCGAAAAAAAAGTTTACGGTTAAACTGTAAATTGAGTCAAAGTTTGAGGGTTAAAGTTAAAGTATTAAACCAATATTAACCCTATACAAAAAAAAATTAATTTTTTGGACAAAATGTGTTATGGGTCAACCAGACTTGACTTTGCCGTTTTGCATGTCTGACATTTTATCACCCTTGAGACCCCGATATCCAACCCACCCATTTTGCCACCTATGTCAAAAAAATAAAAATGAAACTCATACCTGTATTGTATTATGCAACTTTTTCCTTAACACTTCTCCATCAATAACTTTTGCTTCTGCCTCTGCCAAACGAATTTGTAACTCAGCATTAAGTTTTTTCTGTTCTTCATATCCTGTTCTTGTCTCAACTGATGATAAATCAGATATCTACAACAACAAAAAAAGGAATCAAATGTTAGCGTTTGGACCAACAAAATCTATAAAAAGGAACTTTGCTCCCAAAACTCTATGATACCTCTAATTTCTTCTCTGCGGTAGCAAGCTGATCCTGTAGTCTTATTATTGTGTCGGTTTGCAATGCACAAGTTGCCTAGAACAAACGCGAAGTATAGCACAAGTCATAATTTGCATATAGACATCACAATTTTATTTAGGGTTATATTTTATCTCAAATGTTAGATGGGCAAGATCAAAAATCTAGCTTAGATTGAAATGGGTCAAACGGGTCAACATTTGCCCAGAATATATATATATATTGCATATAACCTCCTAAATCCATGTATTTCCATAAGAAATTAGATTTCTAATATAACTTCTGTAATCCTATTTGACACGCTGATAAAAAGGTGTATGGGCTAACACGTTACACAACCCACTTGTTCGACCCACACAAAAAAATTTGACACATTAATTATTCTTAAAGAGATTAAAACAATTGCATAAGAATAACTTCAGGCCATCCCAACATACCAGACCCGTTTTTGTCCATACAAAAAATGTACCCATTTAAAAACTTTAAATATATTAGAGCTTTTTTTTCCCATTTTTAGCCCATACAAAAAGAAACACCCATTCGAAACATTAATTATTAAAGATAAAAGCTTTTGGAATAAAGGGGTTTTGAGCCAACCCAACGAGACCCGACCTGTTTCCACTCAAACAATAATTTTCCCAATTTGACCCATTACATGCACGACCTACCCATTTTGCTACTATAGATGCATAAAAAACTAAAGGGTGTTCAATGACCTCGAGCTCTATTGATCTTGATGTTAGGGTACCCAACTCAGCAGCCGATTTTCCAGTACATTCTTTATATTGTGCCACTTCAGCTGTCAAATCTTGAACCAATGACAGCTGACGGTCACGATCATCCCTCACTTGATGCAAATCCACTCTCAAGCATCCGACCTCATTAGCTAATGCATCTTTGAGCTTTGTTGTTTCTTCTAAACTCGCCTAAATTACTCTAAAGTTTATCAAAAATCATTCAAACAAAAAAAGATTGTGAATTTGCACACGGGTATTGAGAAACTGACTTTGGTAGAGACTAATTGATCTTGTTGAGAATCATGGTAGCCTCGTAATTTGCTTAAATCTTCCATTAAAGCGGCTTTTTCTCGCTCCACTTTGCTAAGGGTCTCACTCGTTTGATTAAGCTCGGTTTGTAACTTACTGTTGTATTGTTGTAGACTAGTGTTGTACTCCTGTAACCTCTTGTACATATCATTGAGTGATATTATCTACAATACAAATAAACTTTATTAGTACAATATATAAATACATAACAAAATGATTGATTTTGATACAATTTACAGATACAGATCCACTTTTATAACCTTTTGATTAGCACTTGAACCCTCTTTAAGAGCTTTTTCGAGATCTTCAGAGAGGGAAGCTTGTGACCTCTCGGCCGAGAGTCTAGCATCCTTCTCCGTCATTAATGTTTCGACGGCAGCCTGAGATCAAGATCAACCATTCAACCATAAACATGAAAACAAGGTACTTAATAATAACATCAAATGATTTAGTTTAGTCTGATTTTAAAATGTACCAATTTTTCAGCCTCTTCTTTTATGAATTTCTCCTGTAAATCTGTGTTATTCGTTTGCAACTCAGCGATTATCGAGTTCAGTTCTTCTTCCTTTGCAGCCATTAGTGTCTCTATAAAGCAATTATATGATTCAATGCACGAACTAAAGTTTGGGGAACTTAAACTTTAAAATGATAAATTTAAGAACAATATCCATACCCAATTCATTGGATTTCTTTTCTGCTGCTTCAAACATCTTAATAAGCTTCTCATGCTCTAATGAAAGATCTCCTTCGAATTCTTGAAAAAATCTTACACACATTCTAAGCTTTTTTATGTATTCCATCTGTAACTCACATTTTTCCTAAAAACCACGAAAATAACAATTGAATATGGATCCCATTATCCAAAAGAAAAAAACACATACATTTCCCACACAAGTAAAAAGCTTAATATTGCATTTATCTTCAGTTCTGATCTTCGAATAACCCGCATTCTTTGATAGAAACCCATAATGATTATAACTTGATCAGAAATTTAGTTACCCAATAAACCCATAATGATTATAACTTGATCAGAAATTTAGTTACCCAATAAACACATTTTTTACATACAAAATAAACAAAGAATCAAGGAACCTTGAGATTTGATTTTCATGTTCCACAAAGTATAACCCAATATATTTCTAATGGTCCACACAAAAAAACAATTTAAATATTGATTTTAAAACCCAAAAAAAACACACTTCACCAAGAATCATGATAAAACCTTGAGATTGAACCCCAGATTTTACTATAAACCCCACAAAATATAAAGTTTAAATTTTTATCCTAACGCCTAAAAACACACCTTTAAAATTAAATGTATATCCTTATTTTAGATTTTTATAAATTCAAAATAAATCATCTAGAAAAAATCCACAAAACATAAAAACCTAAAAATTAATCCCAAAACACAAACTTTTTACACAGAAAATAACCAAGAAAACAAAAACCTTTAAATAAAACTTATCTTTAGCTCAGATTTTCAATTTCAACAAAAAAAATCATATATTTATTGCACACACAATATTTAAACAAGGTTTTAAAAAAAACCATCTTTAGCTCAGATTTTCAAATAGCGTCAGCATTTTAAAAAAAATTAAAAACCCACAAAAAGTAGTAATCTAAATATTTAGCTCTAAACAAGAAAAAAATATAGAGTATAACCTTGAGGTTAAATTTATCTTTAGTTCTGATCTTCATATTCAACAAAGCATCAACATCTTCTTTAGAAAACTCAAAACCGTTATTAGCACCACCACAGTCCGAGCCGGCAATGCTACCGGGTCCGGACCTTAAACCCGGTGGATCTACTTGACCACCGCCACTACCATTAACTATAGAAAAAGCTTGTCTTGGTGTCACAGGTGTTCTACTTCCATTAGCTGGTCCAACCATTTTAGATCTTTATCATTAAAACCCACTTATGTTTTTAGATCTTCTTCAATACCCAGATTTTTAAAAAAAAAAAACTTGGACAAAACTACCAACTCAGAAAGAAATGTGCTTATGATGTTTTTGTTTGTGTGGTGGGTCCGTGAATTGGATTCAAACCTATTATTGTTGAGGTGTGATCTTAGCCGTTGGTTTTGTTTGAAGGGAGGTGTGTGAGTAGTGTGTAGGATGTAGAAGAGGTTTTTCTATTGTTGTTGAGTTTAAAATTATATTATTTGAAGAAATCTAAGAGAGAGGATAAATTTTTTAAACAAATTTTAATAGGTATTATTGGAAAGTGACAAAACCATTTGGCTAATTTAGAGGTTAGGTTTTTCTTTTTAATTATATGAGATTTGAATTTATGGTCAATGTCATAAAATACCTACGAAGTTTCAAAATTGTCTCGACTTCACCAATGAACTAAATTTCGTCCTACCTACACCAACGAACTTTCAAATATTGTTCTAATATCACCCATATCATAAATTTTGATTGACACGTGGCAGTTACCTTCCACGCTGGACCGGTTTTTTTTTTATTTTATAAATTAATTAAGAGTAAAAGCCATAAAATACCTATAAACTTTTAAAATTGTCCCGACTTGACCAACAAACTAATTTTCGTCATGCCTAGACCAACGAACTTTCAAATGTACCCATATGGTACGTGTACTAAATTTAGAATTTTTTTGCAAAACTTTAAAAAAATATTTCGTACTTTTTAAAACGTAAAATTGTATAAAATCGTTAAAACAATTTTGAATTTTTTTATTTTTTTCAAAGGAAAACGTTTAGTTTTTTTTAAATTTTTGATTTTTCTTAACTTTAAAAAACTGTTTTAACTTTTAAAATTTTTTAAAAAAATGTTTTTATTTTTTCGAAGAAAACGGTAAAAATGTTTTAATTTTTTAAAATTTTCTTAACTTTAAAAATAATTCCGTAAGAAAAAAAATTCGATTATTTAAAAAAAAAAGCAACAAAGTAACAACACACAAGCTTTTTTTAACGTCTCTGAAGATGGAACAATCACAAATCCTAAACCTGTTGATTTATGTAATCTACTTCAAAACCCACCAACATTCCACTCAGAATCTATCTCAAACACTCTCTCAACCTCAACACTTGAGTCGACTTCGCCATAAAAAAGGCGGTCGCAAGAAAAACTAAAGCCCGAAGAGGAAAAAAAGTTGAAGACGAGCCCCAAGAGCATTGGGCGCAGCGGGCGTTGATACGGGTCGAAGAAGATTGCTTGCAAATGTTCACGTGGCCATTTCCGATGATTAATAATGTCGGAAGGTAAAAAAGCATGACACTTTTTGGATCTCGGGTTTTGAACGAGTTCAATTCGAAAAATATTCCAAAATCGTCCGAAGGATATGTTGACTAGCAAATGCATCGTTGAATGCCAAATTGCCAATAGTTCAACGTTCGCGTACAACGGGTTTCAAAGTTTGGGGAAAAGTGGCGGGGAAACGATGTGGATTATTTAAAACGGGATCAAAGTATTTACCGTGACGAGCATTGAGGGGTCGCGTTTTTCTCAAGTAGATGTTTGGGCCGTTTTGAGGATTCCACCCGAAATGGGACGGCACCGAACAAGTTGGACTCTTAACCGGAGACGTCCCCGGGCTACCAGGAGGATCTAATTCGTCACGATGCACGACCACTCCGCACGACAAACACGGCCGCATGAAAAGCAAATCCGGACGCAACAACGAGCACCGATGGAAGTTAGCGCCGTCGGACCCCAATTGGTGAGCTAATGGTCAGCAGGAGCTTTTTTCCTTTTTCATCTGAAAGGGAAGCGCGATAAGGTGCTTTCGAGCTCAAGCCCGAAAATGACCGCACATTAATGCGGTTGGAGGAGTTGAGGTTTATGCTCTGTAGCACAAAAGATTTGGACGAGACGACGACCTTATTTGGATCAAGACAGCAAAATAAAAATTGATCCAAAAACAAAATGAAAAACTGATTGGGGACGAAGGACGTCGATGACGAAGACGAGGTAATTTTTTTTTAGTTTCGTATGTATTTTTTTCGTAATGTTTTTTTTATAGATAATTCAGTAAATTTTGAGGGGAGTTCAGTTGGTAAGCAGCTAGCAAAGTTGTGTGAGGCCAAGAGTTTGGAGAGTTCAGGCTTTAAAGAGGTTACCCGAAGATTAGTAAGCTGGTTGATGTCTAGAAATAAGGGCCTAGCCTTCAGCGAGGCAACTTCAGCTTCAGCTTTTGCCTTATGTTGTTCCAACTCATCCTTCTAGGACTGAAGCAATTGAACCTGAGCCATTAACTATTGAATTTGAGCCAATTTTAGAGATGGAGGATGAGGGGTTGAAGTGTCTTCAGGTACATCATGAGAAGAAGCATGAGTGTCTTTATCTTTGGCAACTTCTTCTTTTTCTTCACTCTCATCTGAAACAATGATTGGTTCATCTTGTGCGGAGTCAGGAGTGAAGAAGGCATATCTTGTGTCTTTTAAGAGATCTGATAAATCCTCCAGCTTTATTTTCTTTGAAATTTCATTAGCTCTAGACTCCTCGTTTGTAACTGAATCAGTTTGGGCAGTTTTTAACCCATCACCAACAGATTTGGTTTGATCTACAAGAACACTTAGATTAGTCCCTGCAAATATATGATCAATTTAATAGTTTTTGGTCCTTCATCCATACCTTGTTGTGAGGGTATGGAATCATTAGGAGCAGATAATCCAGGATCAGCTTCAACTGTGGAATCTGCTAAAGCATCATGTCCTGATGCAGAATCAGAGTGCAAATGAAAGAAACTGAATAAATAGGTTCAATAATAATTAAATGCAGACATACAACTGCTTAGCTGAGGGTGGGCTTCATCTTCACTAATAGCCCCTAAAGATGTTGGGCCACCAACTGCTTGTTGTGCCTCTTTATGCATTTCACCAACCACTAGTGTGGGAGGTAAAGGATGGCTTAGGCTTTTGTCCTTGGCCAAACTGGACTGAGTTTCTTTTTTTGATTGGCCAGTTTTAGATTTAGTTGCCTTAGTCTTGGACTCATATGTGTGTTTTGAAGATTGTTTTCTTCTGAGTCCACTTTTAGCTCTAGGCATTTTGCCTTGGGAAACCTCCTTAGTATGTGAGGAAGGTTTAGGAGCTTTGGAGTCCACAGGCACATCTAAATTATAGATGGCCTTCATGTGGTCAGTGAAGGGAGGTCCTTTAGTTTGGTTCGGCTTTAGTGCCCAGTTGTGAACACTAAAGACCTGAGTGGGGTTTATGGTGAGCTTTTCATTGTCATATTCAGGAATCATGTATTCTAGTAGAAGGGATATAAACCTAGGATAGGGAACAACTTTTTCCTTAGTTTTCTTGCTCAGTTTGTGAATTATATCCTCCCATATTAGCCTAGCATAATCTACCTTTACCCTATTGGCCAAACAATACAGGATGGTGGCATCCTTGTTGGATATTTGGTCCAGGCCACTAGTTTTCCCACCTAAACACTAAATGATTTGACCAATCAGTAGCTATAACACCCTGTGTTTTAGGGTCATTTACGATGTCAATAAATTCACTATTTATTTTTAGTATTGTACGCGTTTGCTTTTAAATCGTAATCGTTAAGTTAAATCGCGTAAGCTAAAAATTATCATTCAATATAAACGGGCATCAAACAATTAAATGTTTACATCAAGCAAGTGTTAAGTAATTATTTTGAGTATAATTATTAACTTTGTTCATTATTTTTATTGGTTACGTAAAGTGATTACGTTTCGCGATAAAATACGTTTAGGCATTTCCAGAACCACCAAAACCTTTCTACGCTTCAACAAATACCCACAATTGTACCCAATACCCAAAATTTACAAAATATCATCACCTATATACATATATGGCCGGATTTGGTGGATAAAGACCAAGAAAAATATCTAGATTTCTTGCAACTTGATTATGTTACATACAATCTCATTATAAACATTAAAGACTTCACAAGGTAAAAGTCAAAGGACTCTTCTTTTTTTCCTTACTTGCCCTAATAGTACTTGACCAACTATCCCTAGAAATCCTCTTGATGTCTTTGACTTAGTCTTTGAAGTATATAAGGCATCAACTAGCAAGATAAACATACACATCTCATTTTCATAGTGAAAACTTCACCATTTCCTCTCTTTCTTTTGCCTAAACCCAAGGCTCACCCTAAAACAACATAAAAATCCATATTAAATTTATTTACAACATTTACAAACATTCTTACATCATTTCTAAGATAACCTAAAGTGTTTAGAAGGGTTGGTTTGGAGTTTACAAGGGTTAATCAAGCAAGATTCAAGATTAGGGTTTCATTTGGTTTTAGGGTTTTCAAGTGTTGTAAGCTTGGGTTAAGTAGCTAAACAAGGGTTTAGATCATATTGTTCATTATCCTACTTCATATTAAGGTTACCTAAAACTCTTAGTCTCTTTACTTTCATGATTTTATGCATATATAATGTTTGTGTAGTTAATCACCATCTAAGGAACAAAATGAGATATAAAATTGTTTTTATTCTTGTTGATGGTTTTGGTAAACTTTGTGATATGATATATGGATGTTATGGATCATGTTATAAAGCAAGTATATACACTATATGAGTGTTGGTTAAGTTATATAAAGCATATATAAGTAAAAGTATAAAAAGTTACTTATAAATGTTCATGAACAAATGAGTATGTAAACTTGATATTCTTGTGATTCTTGGACAATATATAGACTAATCATGGACTAGAGTCCCTAAGGATGTAATACATGTGATATTGAAGGTTGTAATGGACTTGTAACAAAGTAGTGAAACTAAAAAGTTATAACAACAACTTTTAAACACATTTTAACAAAATGGACAAAGTGGGCTGTTTAAAATTCGAACTTAACATATATATTTTATGATTTCATAAAATACTACATGTCACAAAGATCGTGGGCATGTAGAGAACTCGAAAAACCGATTTATAATGAAGGAGATACGCTAATTTTAAGTTATACGTTAATTAAATGCGTTTATAAAAGAAATTTTATAAAAACCAATTACGATTCGCATCTAATGAAAATGTAAAAATATTTTATCAGTTAGTACATAATTTTAGGATTTCAAAACAATAAGAATCATAATTTTATGATTAATAACGAAGGAGTTATGAATTACGCGAGTTTACGACAATAAATACTTTTATAAAACTATTTTTATAAAAGTTACTGTTCATCTCAGACATGAACATTTTGAAAACATCATTAATTTGATAAAACTTTTAGTTACGAAGACGTGCTCGAAAGAATCACTAAAAACAGAGTTCAAACGAGTAAAATACGACATTTACGAGTTTACAGACGTACTTGAAAGAATCACTAAAAACGGAGTTAAAACGAATAAAATACGACATTTACGAGTTTACGACGATTAATTTAATAAAAGTCCATGACCCTAAAAAGTACAGGTTACCAGGTACTCAATAATGAAAAATGTAATATTTGATAACTCATATTAATAACGAAAGCGTGGACAATAAAGAGAAACGATCTTAAAACTATAAAAGTTACATCGTTTTATACTAATGAAATATTATATAACTGTTTTTTCAACTTATATAAATAAACGATTTCACAAACGACAATTAGATGAATAGTATAGTTATATAGAATAATATATGGTAGTTATGTAGTTCATAGTTCATAGTACCTTTTCAGCAATACTTGATTAGGTTGCATTTCAGTTCATTATCGTGACGCATTAATCTGTTGTGTATATACATTGTTCGATTTGTTCAATCACTTCGAGTAAGTTCATAAGCCCCACTTGAGGTGAGTTCATAGCCCCACGTTTTACATTTATAATGATTTACAAGTTTTGGGGTGAGAAACATATGCATGTTTTACAAATTGGACGCAAGTGTACATTTTACTTGATTACGTGTTTGCCTAAGTAGCGATAACCCATCTGAGCCCATAATCATGAACTGTCAGTTACTGTTGTGAGCGCGAATGTTATAAATAGATCTATTTGGGATTGACATCCCCGTTCGGGTGATTAGCTATCACTGGACAAACGAACGTATACCATGTCGGACATAGGATGTTGCGGGTTAGAACATCATCACGGGCAATGTTGGCAATTTATATTGCATTTCATACATGTCGAGCTTCAGTGTCATGAGCTTAGGAAAACGTAATTACATTTTATGATGTTTGCATCTGTTGCATTATCATGGGGAAATCTTGCGGTCCTACATTATACATTTACAAACCTATGAATTCACTCAACAATATGTTGACGTTTTAAAGCAATGTTTTTCAGGAGGTCAATAAGGCACGAGGTGCAAGGGATACATTGGTGCTTATATTTTGGATGTCACATGCTAAAGATTTGGTTGCATTATATTTTGGGATAAATTGTTATGAACTAGAATCTTGTATTCTGTATTTTGAACAAGTAAAGCTTCGGACTTTTGTAACAAATACTTTGCTAGATCCAATGTATCGGTTTTTAAACGACTTTCGGTCGTTCTTATATATATCTTGTGTTATTGATCTATGATGTACCATCCCCAGACCCATATTCTGTTGTGATCCATTTTGGGGGTGTTACAGATTGGTATCAAGAGCCAAGGTTATAGAGAACCAGGTCAAATGTTTTTGCTGGACTATAACCGTTTTCAAACATTGCATTCATACAAAGGGATTTTCACGGGACATACATACATACACTAGTTGTTGCATTAGTTGATTAGACTAGATGCATTCATGATTGATATACATGTTATGATATAAATGTATATTACTATAAGAGTCTTATATTAAATACTAATATAAGCTATTTTGGATTTTCAGATATTGTCATGTCGGACTTTGAGGATTCCACGATTACATACACGGAGGTATCCAATCCGTTTGAGGGCTTATCAGACATTGGATCCCCAGGAGTCGTTGGACCCGAGTACGAGGGACTGCCCTGGATGCTAGATGACCCATATGTGCAGGTCGTTTTATAGGCCCCACCATCACCAGACTACGTGCCTGGCCCTGAGGAGCCAGAGCAGGCACCACCTCTACCAGACTTTGTTCCAGAGCCAGTTTATTCGGAGTTCATGCCACCAGAGGATGAGGTATTCCCAGTTGAGAAGCAGCCACTGCCTGCTGCTGCCTCACCTACTGCTGACTCACCAGGATATGTTCCAGAGTCTGATTCTGAGGAGGATCCTTCCGATTATCCTGCCGACGGAGGAGACGATGGTGATGATGAGGATGAGTCATTCGATGATGACGAGGATGATGATGTTGATATTGAGGGGGATGGGGAGGAGGAGGAGCACCCAGCTCCTGCCGACTCTATAGTTATTGCTTTTCCAGCTGTTGAGCATGCCCCATCTGCTGAGGAGACTGAGCCGTTTGAGACCGACGAGTTTGCGGCCACACCACCACCACATCCTGCATACCGCGTTACTGCTAGGATGTCGATCCGAGATGAGCCACCTACACCATTTTGGTCTGAGGCAGAGATTTCTAGACTCCTTGCCATACCATCACATCCACCATCACCACTCTCCCTATGGTTATCACCACTACCTCAGATTCCCTCACCACCACTACTAGTATCACCACCACTACCAGTATCACCACCATCACCTATATCACCTCCACCACTACCTGCTAGCCCTACTTATCCTTTGAGATACAAAGTTGTGATGATCCAGCTGAGAGCCGAGGCACCATCTACTTCCCATCCACTACCACTACCATCACCTATTATACTTCCACGTACCAAGGCATCTGTGGCCATGTTGAGAGTTATTGCACCATCTACCTATATCTTGGCACTTTGATCAGAGGCACCACCATCCAAGACACCACCACTCCTACCTATACTGATACCTACTTCATCACCACCTTTGCTTCTTCCCTCTACTGACCGTAGAGCGGATGTTCGTAAGGCTTGCTTACTGCCTCGGAAGAGGCTATGCTTTGCCTTTGGTCCATGATATGAGGTGGGTGAGAGTTCATCTGCTCCTACTGCTAGACCTGATGGAGATTTTAGGAGAGACTATTGTTTCATTGCCACTCTGGATGATGAGATTATTCGAGATCCAGAGAGAGATGTTGGTTATAGGATTATCGACACTTGGGATGAGATGCTTGTAGGTATGCCAGAGGCACCAGCGACTGATAAGACAGAGTTAGGTCGACCGATGAGATATATAGGAGACTGGATGATGCACAGACTGAGCTACAGATGGTGACCAGTCGGGTCAACATGTTGTTTAGGGATAGGCGTGCACATGCTCGTATAGCTAGGCTTATAGAGATTGAGGCTAAGATGTGTTGAGAGACTTAAGGACAGTCTATCGATGTGAGTGACCTCGCATGTACTGAGGTTATGGCATTGCGCACCCAGGTGGTAGCACAGCAGTCAGAGATCACAGAGTTACGGGCAGCAGACCGTAGGAGACAGACACAGTTGACAGAGGCCCTAAAATTGATGAAGACAATACAGACACAGTTGACATCACTTTAGAGTCGATAGGGACCCGCTATAGGTCCTGCACAGCCCGATGCACCAGAGGAGGCCGGTAGTAGTTCATAGATCTTGTTATGGCTAGCTATTTTGTACAGCATACTAAGTATTACGGGTAACTCCCCTTTAGGTTGTATATATTTTTTTATCTTGTAACCTAATCGTAGTGATCGTTTTGTATCTGAACCATTCATGTATGTTTTCTAATTTATATATGGAATGGTTGTATTATGTCACGTCTATAATCGAATTTATTATGAATGAATGTCGATTTAGTTTATCTATTGTTAATATTCAATTCAGTTGTATATTTCACTGTGTGTTGTGATCTCATTTTACTTATTGTGTATATGTCATGTCATGGTTATGATTTTACGAAATCTAACGCGTATTATATTTTCTTGTGATTGAAGAAAATGGCACCAAAAAGATCCACCAGATCAACACCAGCCGCAACAACCGCCACCACATCTGTCACTAATGCCCAGCTTCAGGCAATGATTGACCAAGGCGTTACTACCGCTTTGGCAGCACGTGACGCTATCAGAAGCACGAATGGCGAAGACAACCATAATTCAGGAACGGGTGTTAGAAGAAATGAGCGAGCCACTCGTGAGTGTACTTACCCAGACTTCATGAAGTTCCAACCTTTAAATTTCAAAGGCACGGAAGGAGTTGTCGAATTGACTCAATGGGTCGAGAAAATGGAAACTGTGTTCCGTATAAGTAACTGTTCTGTGGAAAACCAAATCAAGTTCTCCACTTGTACTCTTCTGGGAAATGCTCTAATGTGGTGGAACTCCCACGTTAGGACTGTTGGTAATGACGTTGCTTATGCAATGACTTGGACAAAACTGAAAAAGAAGATGACTGACAAGTACTGCCCGAGGACCGAGATTAAGAAGCTCGAAGTTAAGCTGTAGGATTTGAATGTGAAAGGTACCGATGTGATAGAGTACAACCAACGTTTTCAGGAACTAGCATTGCTGTGTGTTAGAATGTTTCCTGAAGAATCTGACAAGATTGAGAGATATGTCAGTGGTTTGCCAGACATGATCCACGGAAGTGTAGTTGCATCAAAGCCTAAGATAATGCAAGAGGCAACTGAAATAGCAACCGAACTGATGGATAAGAGAATCCGCACTTTTGCTGATCGTCGAACAGAGAATAAGAGAAAGCAAGATAATAACCAACAACAACAACCACAAAATAAGAGGCAGAACACCGGCAGGGCTTATGCTGAAGGGACTGGTGAGAATAAGCTATACGGGGGATCTAAACCCTTATGCCCTAAGTGCAATTATCACCACGATGGTCCGTGTGCTCCCAAATGCCACAAGTGCAATCGAGTTGGCCATCTGGCCTGTGATTGCAGGAGTCCTGCTAATGCCAACACTGCTAATAACTAAAGGGGAACTGGGACCTACTTGCTATGAATGTGGTGCCCAAGGACATTTTAAGAGAAAATGTTCAAAACTAAAGAACAACAACAATCGAGGCAACCCAGTTGGAAATGTCAATGCTCTAGCGAAAGTGTATGCATTAGGCCATACAGGGACAAACCCATACTCCAACGTTGTAACAGGTATGTTCCTTCTAAATAACCGCTATGCTTCCATCTTATTCGATACTGGTGCTGATAGGAGTTTTGTGTCTACTGCATTTAGCTCCCAAATTGATATCATACCAACCACATTAGATCACTATTATGACGTTGAACTAGCATACGAGAGAATAATTGGGTTGAACACTATCCTTATGAGTTATACATTAAACATCCTGAACCACCCATTCAACATAGACTTAATGCCCGTAGAACTTGGTAGTTTCGACGATATAATTGGTATGGATTGGTTGGTGAAGTACTAAGCAATCATTGTGTGTGCCGAGAAGATCGTTCGTATCCCCTGGGGAAATGAAAATCTAATCGTTCACGGTGACGGAAGCAACTGGGGAAATGAGGCTCGTCTGCACATTATCTCGTACACCAAAACACAAGAATACATGCTAAAAGGATGTCTAGTCTTTTTGGCAAACGTTACTACAAAGGAGACGGAAGACAAGTCGGAGAAGAAGAGACTTGAGGACGTACCGATAGTTCAAGATTTTCTTGATGTATTCCATAAGGACTTGCCGGGTCTCCCTCTGACTCGACAAGTGGAATTTCAAATCGATCTGATACCTGGTGCTGCACCTATAGCACCGGCACCTTATCGATTGACGCCTTCCGAAATGAAAGAGTTGTCGCAGAAATTGAAAGAACTATCCGACAAGGGCTTTATAAGACCCAGTTCCTCACCTTGGGGAGCTCTGGTCTTGTTTCTCAAAAAGAAGGATGGATCGTTTCGAATGTGCATCGACTATCGAGAACTAAACAAGCTGACAGTGAAGAATCGTTATCCACTCCCAAGGATTGATGATTTGTTTGATCAACTACAAGGATCCAGTGTTTATTCTAAGATAGACCTGCGATCATGTTATCACCAGCTTTGAGTACGGGAAGAGGATATTCCAAAAATGGCATTCCGAACTCGGTATGGTCATTACGAGTTCCAAGTTAAGCCATTTGGCTTGACGAACGCACCAGCGGTATTTATGGATCTCATGAACCGCGTGTGCAAGCCATTTTTGGATAAATTTGTGATTGTCTTTATTGACGATATCCTTATCTACTCTAAGAACAAGAAGGAGCATGAAGAACATCTTAAGGCAGTTCTGGAATTGCTTAAGAAAGAGAAGTTGTATGCTAAGTTCTCTAAATGTAAATTTTAGATTCCTAAGGTACATTTTTTCAGCCACGTGATTGATTAGTCATGCATTCATTGTGGACCCGCCAAAAAAATCGAATACTTAAAGGCTGGGAATCCCTAAAACGCCAACAGAGATTCGCCATGCATAGGTATCGCTGATGTTAACGAAGAATTCATGAAGGATTTTTGAAGATTGCCAACGTCAATGACCAAGCTTAATCAGTAAGGAGTTAAGTTCGATAGGGAAGACAAAGCTAGGATGCTTCCTTCCAGTTATTTAAAGAAAATAGTTGTTGCAGCCTGCGCCAATTTTGCCTTTTCCTGAGGGAGCCGAGATTTCTCGTTTGTTATTGCGATATGTCACCAAACATAAGGGATTGTGGTTCTGTTGTATTAAGGCAAGAGAGAAATAAATTTCTTAAGCATCTAGCCAATTAAAAATTAAAAAATTCATGAGAAGAACTATACGACTCATGATTTGGAACTTGGAGCAGCAGTGTTCGCTCTAAAGATTTGGAGGCACTATTTGTACGGAACCAAGTGTACGGTGTTCACTGATCATAAGAGTTTGCAGCACATTCTTAATCAGAAAGAGTTGAACATGAGGCAACGCCGTTGGTTAGAGTTGCTCAATGATTACGATTATGAGATTCGTTATCACCCCGGAAAAGCAAATGTTTTTGCTGATACCTTTAGCAGGAAGGAGCAGAGTAAACCATTAAGAGTTCGAGCCTTAGTGATGACTATTGGCTTGGACCTTCCTAAACAAATCCTGAGTGCTCAGACTGAAGCATGAAAACTAGAGAACATCAAGAACGAAGATGTTGGAGGTATGTTGCTTGAGAATTTAAAGGATCCGAAGAAATTTAGAACAGAGAATTTGGAACCCCGTGCAGATGGAACTCTATGCTTCAATGGCAAGAGTTGATTGTCGTGTTATGGTGATTTGAGGACCGTGATCATGCACGAGTCCCACAAGTCAAAATACTCTATTCATCCGGGTTCTGACAAAATGTATCAGGACATGAAGAAGCTATATTGGTGGCCTAATATGAAGGCCAACATTGCCACCTATGTTAGCAAATGTCTGACATGTGCTAAAGTCAAGGCTGAACACCAAAGGCCATCAGGATTGTTGGTACAACCCGATATACCACAATGGAAGCTTCCTAAGTCGTCACAAGGCTACGATACCATTTGGGTGATTGTTGACTGACTTACTAAGTCTGTAATCTTTGTACCGATGAGAGAGACCGATCCTATGGATAAACTTGCAAGAATGTACCTAAAGGAGGTTGTCACGAGGCATGGAATACCTCTCTCGATTATTTGTGATCGTGACACTAGGTTCGCATAACATTTCTTGAGGTCACATCAAAATGCTTTGGGTACTAGCATGGATATGAGTACTGTGTACCATCCACAAACAGATGGGCAAAGCGAGAGGACTATTCCAACTCTCAAGGATATGTTGCGTGCTTGTGCGATCGACTTTGGAAAGGGTTGGGTTAACCATTTGCCATTAGTCTAGTTCTCGTATAACAATAGCTATCACGCTAGCATCAAGGCTGCACCAATTGAAGCACTTTACGATCGAAAGTGTCATTCACCTATGTGCAGGGCCGAGGTTGGACAAGTGCAACTCACTGGTCTAGAAATAGTTCAAGAAACAATAGAGAAGATCATCCAGATCAAGCAAAGGATGTAAGTCGCCCGTGATAGGCAAAAGAGTTACGCCGATTTAAAGTGTAAGCCGATGGACTTCCAAGTTGGGGATAAATTTATGCTTAAAATTTCACCTTGGAAAGGGGTCATACGTTTTGGCAAATGGGGGAAGTTGGACCCTAGGTACGTTGGACCGTTCAAGGTGTTGGAAAAGGTTGGATCCGTTGCATACAAGCTTGAGCTTCCTGAAGAGTTGAGCATGGTTCACAATACATTTCATGTATCCAACTTGAAAAAGTGCTATGCCGATGAACCATTAGCCGTTCCGTTAGATGGACTTCATTTTGATGACAAGCTTCAATTCGTCGAGGAACCGGTCAAAATCATGGATCGTGAAGTCAAACAGTTAAGGCGAAGCCGTTTCCTAATTGTCAAGGTTTGATGGAACTCTAGGCGAGGCCCTGAGTTTACATGGGAACGCGAGGATCAATTTCAAAAGAAATATCCACACCTCTTCACAAAGACTGCTGATATGTGAGAAATCACATATCTGTTTTATATAAAAAATGACCCTAAAAAGATGAAAATAATGCAAATTATGCTTGTATATTGTGTATTTTGTCTTTTGTGATGTGTAGGTGCGGATATTTCAAATATCACATGAAGAAGGCCAAAATGGGACAAAAACGAACACGAGATGGAAAGAGTATGAAAAGATGAAGCCGAAGGCGTACCCGTATTTTATGGACTAACCCGAACCCACTTATTAGGCCGGGTCAGCCCAATCATAATCCTATATAAACCATGAGCCATAAATTAGCCCTAAACCCTTACTCGGCCCAAAATCCTAATACTAAGCCCATGACTAAAAACACAGGTCAAAGTCGTATGTTATAAACACATAGGCCAAATGGTCAAAACAGTTAAAAAAATTACATAGTTTATCCCCTACTCTTCCCTCCATTTTCACCCCCACCACGAACAGGGTAATTCCTTTAAAGTACGCGTACTCTCCCATCCTTCTAGAAGCTTTCACTGATACGTCTGACATTGGGAATGACACGCCGGCGATCCTTAAGCCTCCTATTGGCTAATCAAACGTGTAAAGCAATAAACGGTCAAGATCAAAGACGTAGAGGGCAAACAAAGAATGAATGGCTTGGATTGGAAGTGGGGGAGCGTCTATGAGCCTAGAAGCTTTGTTTCTTCACTATATAAAGAAGGCCTCACTCATAGATTCAGACAAGTAGGATCTAGTGTAGTTTAGCTTAATTAGTCATATTTAGCTTATTGTAACATTTTTAGTTTTAATGTTTTTAAATTTGATGTAACTTTCCTTTTTAAGCTTGTTGATAGAAATAATGCCTAAAAACATTATTAATATTTTTCACATCTTTACATTTTGATAATCACAAAATATAAAGAAAGCTAGGGTTTCATTGATTTTTAGGGTTTTCAAGACTTGCAAGTTAGGGTTTGGTTTCTAAAGGAGGGTTTAGCTTTTGTTTTTCATCACCACACATCACATTAAGGTCATCTAAAACTCTTTATGTCTTTACATTTATCATTTTATGTATATATAAGTTCTAAGTAGCAAAATCACCATTTAGGATACTTTTGAACATGTAAAATGGGTTTTTACTTGTGATCATTATTTTATGAACTTTTACATATGTTATGTTGTTGGTAATATCATGTTATAATGGGATTATAAGTGTTGTGCAATGTTGGTTTAAGTGTGAAAAGTATATGTATAAACTAGTTAATCAAAAGTTACTTAGATTGAGTTTATGTTTATAAGTGTTGTTAAGGACTTGTTATCTTGGACACTTGGACAAAGTATGGATTAATGGACATTATAACATTATAATCAATTGGGATAAGAGTTATGATGACTTGTGGTACTTTATTAAGTGGAAAAGTAAATAAAACAAATGTATATAATGAATTATATAAAAGATATAAAAGGGCTTTTTTGATTCAAATTCCAAAAATTGGGTTTAACATTTTTATAAAATAGTACGTCTCATGACGATTCCAAAAAGGTAAGAAACTCGAAAAACGGATTAATAACGAGGAAGATACATAGTTTACAAGTTATACGTTAATTAAACGCGTTATAAAAGAAATTTTATAAAAACAAGTTATAAAATAATTCTGCTATATAAATTTTATTATTTTACTCAGATCACACATATTTTTAGGATTCCAAAACAATAAGAATCGTAATTTTTCAATCAATAACGAAGGAGTTATGAATTACGCGAGTTTATATACTTAAATGTATAAAAATACTTTTATAAAACTATATTTATAAAAGTTATTGTTCATCTCAGACATGAACATTTTGAAAACATCATTAATACGACAGAACTTTTAATAACAAAGACGTGCTCGAAAGAATCGCTAAAAATGGAGCTATAACAAATAAAATACGACATTTACGGGTTTTACGATAACTAAATCTATAAAAATAATTTTATAAACTGTTATGAACAGTAAAAGTAATGTTCACCAGTAGGTCAAAAATATGAAAATATAATATTTGAATAATCGTCTTAATTCGATCAAGCAGTGGACATAAGAAGTTAAGATAACGGGCTTAAAACGAAGAAATCGCGTCGCTTTTTGCTATTGAGATATTTATAACCGTTTTAACTTTATCAATATAATTTCACAAACACGATTAGATGGTGATGTAGCTATATACAATTGTATATGGCATTAGTTAATCAATATGCTTGGTACTTATGCGACCTACGTTTAATTAGGTTGCATTCCGTCATCTCCGTGACGCATTTTCTGTTGTATTTGGATTATCATTAACTTAATGTGAGTTCATAGCCCCACGTTTTTACATTTATAATGATTTACAAGTTTTGGGTTGAGAAACATATGCATGTTTTATAAATGGACGCAAGTGGACATTTTACATTACGATTACGTGTTTGCCTAAGTAGCGATAACCTTGTCTGAGCCCATTATCATGAATTGTCAATTACTAAGAATATGAGCGTGAATGTTATGAATAGATCTATTTAGATTAACATCCCCGTTTGGGTGATTAGCTATCATTGAACAAACGAACGTATACCATGTCGGACATAGGATGTTGCGGGTTAGAACATCATCACGGGCAATGTTGGCAATTTATATTGCATTTCATACATGTCGAGCTTCACTGTCATGAGCTTAGGAAAACGTAACTACATTTTATGATGTTTGCATCTGTTGCATTATCATGGGGAAATCTTGCGGTCCTACATTATACTTTTATAAACCTATGAATTCACTCAACAATATGTTGACGTTTTAAAGTAATGTTTTTCCGAAGGTCAATAAGCACAGGGTGCAAGGGTCATTTTTGGTACATTTACCACACAAACATTTGCTGATAACTGCAACAAATGATCTCTAGGGTTAATGCAGCTTGTTGACATTGACATATGTGATCACCTTTATCTCTCTACTGTGACCTAGATCTCTAAGAAACGTGAGAAATTCCTCTTCAAAGGGTGGTTCCTCGAATTGCTGATCAAGAAGTTTAGGGCATATCTGTAGCATTTCTCTGAAGTACTCAAGATTCACAATATGTTTCTTATTGTTCATCTTGAAACGCATTGAGTGGTGATGAACTATAGCAGTGGCCCAGAACTCTTGCATGTAGATTTCTAGAACGTGATCTGGAATTCCTTGTAAAAGGGAGTGAGTTTCAAAACATCATATACTACTTGAAGAGTTGCTTCTTTGGACTTGAGGTCTGAGCTTAGTCGAAGATTACTTTTGCCAATCTTGAGTCTTTTGGCAGGAGCAACTAAAGCGCCATCCAATGCAATTTGTTCAGCTCTTGTGATGTCCATGGTTCTTCTTAAGAAAGAATCAATACAGTTTTTATGTATAACCAAGTTTATATATAACTATATAGACCTTTTATGTGAACATTTTATGTTTTATCATGATGTGAAAATTTCCTTAAGTACTATGACCTCTAATACTTTTAGCACTTGTAAAGATTTATTCCTCTGAATGGCAACTTAGATAAACTTATATGCTTAAGGGATTAAGGCAACTTTTTGACAATATCGTGGTCTTTCTAACTAGTAGAGAATTTAGATAACCTAAGTCGTATTTTTGTTAACCTTGATTTTACCTTGCTTCTAAGCCTATTTTAACTCAATTAGATACCATAATTAACCAATTTTAATTAGCCTGCTAAGTTAAGCTTTAAGTTGCCATCAAATTGAAATTTTAATTTTTAGTGTTGTTGGTCTAAATCTATTAGATCGGTTCCTTAAAGATTTCACTAGATCAGTTCCTTAATGAGAACAGCTAAATCGGGTCCTTGATGAGAAAACCTAGATCGGGTCCTTAAGAACAATGATTAGATCGGGTCCTTAACAAATATTAGATCGGGTCTTTAATCAAAATAACTAGATCGGGTCTTTAAAGATATTGACTAGACTGAGTCTTTAGATTTTGACTAGATTGGTTCCTTAAGGGACTTGACTTAGATCGGTTCTCAAAGGTTTTGATTAGATCGGTTCTCAAAGGTTTTGAGTAGATCGGTACTTAAAGTGATAGACTAGATCGGTTCTCAAAGGGTCATGACTAGATTGGTTCTCAAAGGGACAGGATTAGATCGGTTCCCAAAGTCACTTGACTAGATCGGTTTCCAAAGAGAAACGACTAGTTCGGGTCTCAAATGTTATAACTAGATCGGTTCCTAAAGGGACTCGATTAGATCGGTTCCTAAAGGAAAACAACTAGATCGGGTTCTCTCAAAAAATTCATAAGCACGATTTAGTTGCACTTACACTTGTTCAAATAACCTTCATAGTATGAGAAAAACACATGATAACACATTGAATCCACATAATCATCAAAAGAATACATGAAACGAGCACTTTTATCTAAAATAGCACATATAATCATGAAACTACAAACAAGTGTATAATATTATCATTCAAACTCAATCTAGGATAGATACACAGGCATTTTATTACAAAACCCATAAACATTTTACATCATTTCCAAAAAAATCCCAAATTTTCAAGCAAATAATCTAGCAAGAACACATTCATGTGATGTCCAAATGGAAAACTGCTTTAAATGGGTGTTCAATACTCCAAAGCAAACAATACCCCTCACTCAATTTAAGGTTTTATGTAGTTTTAATTTTGATAAACCCTAATTTGATGATTAGGGCTTTTCGAGATCAAACCCATATGAAAACTTGATTTGACTGAGATATAGGTTGTTTAGAGTGAGATGAACAAGATCTTAGTTATACCTTAAGCATAAAAATTACAAGATATGGAGATGGAGATGATGGCGATCGTGTGTTGGTGAGGGAGGTAAAAAATAAAAGTTATGTGTGTGTTTATGTGTGCAGGGGACGGGGTAAGGTGGGTGGGGTTATAACAAAAATTCAAATTTTTAACACATTTGGCCCTTCAAGTTTCTTAACCCTTTTACTTATCAATTATAAGTTTTATAAGGCACATGAAGTTTAACATATGGCACATTTAGTCCCTAATGTTTTTAACTAAAATACCTAGAAACTTATATTTGCACATTCACTCCCTAAAGGCATAAACACATAACATATAAGGCACATGAAAACTAAGCTCAATTATCTTTCCTTATCAAATGATATTCTGTTATTGTTTATAAACCTTTTTCCTTTTAAACACATTATTATTATGAAGAAGATATTTGACATTTTCCCCCCCTCAAACAATGACCCGTTTTCTATTTTAAGAGCTATAGTCGTTGTTTGAGAAGTCGAATGTCTTTGAAAAGATATTTTCTGATGAAGCACTGGTATATCTTTGAAAAAAAAACAAAGACCAAAATAAGATTTCTCTTATTTTCACACATAAGCGTACTGACACGTACACTTATGGAAATAAAAGAAGCACGGGTTGTGATGCAAAGTAATCACAAGCCTTTTCATAGTTATAAAGTAGACCATGCCCGAGAATAAATTCCCGTTGAGAGGTCAAGTTCCTTTTTAATGAATACTTGCCTTTAAGATGATGACCGGGTTGCTATCTGGAATAATAGCAAGCCATTGGCATGTTTTGAAAACATTTGAAACTTCTACTCGAACTTCATTTACAACCTCGTATCATTATTGGATGATATTTCTAAGACCGTAAATGTTATCGATTTTCAGAAGACATGCCATTATTACTTTTTTTTTGTATTTTTCTCATTTTTTAATTTTGTATTTTGTTTTTATAAAAGTTTTTGTAAAATGAAAAATCTTTTTGGTTTTTATGGTGTGTAATATATATACATATTCTACAGGATATTTGACTAGGTACCACCACTATTCATCAGCTTCATCTGCTAACTGTTTTAGTGTCTCAGGCGTAAAACTTCGCATTCCCAGCCTGTTGAATATCTTTTCCCTCCAAGTCAATGTACAACACATTAAAGCTTAAAGTACATGTCAATAATGCAAGAAAGTCAAACTAGGTCAT
>BQNB010058183.1:0-37876 GCA_026074375.1 Tanacetum coccineum
CATACGAAAGAATATAAAATACATACCATACGTAATCCCCATACTTGTCGTGAGCATCCCCTTCCAAACGAGAATACAACAAAAATACGTTATGTAATTCTGGGAAACAGTGTTTGATTGAATCATTAAATATGTCCATGAGTTCTTCATTCGGCATCAGTCTATCATTTTCCTGAGTTACTTTATTTGTTGATCGAGGCAGAGTAACACGCGACATTTTTGAAGTTGAATGTGCACACTTTGGAGAATATTTGCCTAGTAGAAAACAAAAACGTAAGAATACTGAGTAGTTTGAATTACTAATTACTTAATGTTAGCTATCAATAAAAAGAAAACAACAAAAAAACAGCAATTACAAATTTTCATCAAACATCTTATATCTTATATTATAAGATAAGATACATCTTCAATCAATCTATATTCCAAGCAACAAACCCTAGATAATCAAATTAATAACTTACACCAATAAATATAATGGATAATCAATCAATAAATAGTAACGTAATTAAGATAAGAAAAATGGTCGTAATGAATCAATCTAATAACATAATCGTTATACTATCAACAGTTGTAAACAATTTTGATTTGATATGAAAAAGTCAAATATAACATAATTCTGATACTTACATATATCATTCAATCAATCAATAGTGACATAATAAAAAAGTAATAATTAAAACAGCATAGATTCCAAACACGCGCTCTCGAAGAGAAATTCTAAAGTTGTAAAGAAGACGATCTGTGAGATATACAAACAAACCTTTGCCTATAAAAAATAACGTATGTGATTAAAATAAGTATGAGATTGCGGCTTGCTTAGGCTTTGAAATATATAATATTGGCCCTTATTCATCCTTATAGGTTTTGAAATATATAATATTGGCCCTTATTTGCTTTTTATCACTTAACCATGAATTTTAACATGTAACAGATAAAAATAAAATAAAATAATGTAATGTTACAATAATACTTGTAATAATATTTTTTCTAAACTTTTTTAATATTGTATTTTTATCTATTAAAAATTAAATAGCTTACTTTTTAATTACGGCCGATAAAAGTAGGAAACGAAACTGCAATACCCGTGTTTTTTTAGTTGCGGAATGGGTTAGTTTCAGAATTGTTTTTCGCGGTCTGAAAAAATGTAGCTTCACTTGGATGCCTAATTTTTAATGTTAGCAATGTTGGTTTAAGATGTTTTGATAGCTCTAAGTAGGAATATTAGGTTTTTTCTCATGGATAAAAATCCTCTAATGTTAGTCTCTCATGTTTTGGTAATGTTGAGCCAATAAGATAAAAATAAACATAATAGTGGGGACACTTTTAATTAAAATATAAAAAATTCATTTCTTCCCTCTCGCAACATAGTAACATGAGAGACGTTGAGAGACTTGAACATTAGGTGATCTCATTCCTTGGAAAAAAAGGTAATTGTATGTATGTCACTTGTTT
Source organism: Tanacetum coccineum (assembly GCA_026074375.1). NCBI lineage: Eukaryota > Viridiplantae > Streptophyta > Magnoliopsida > Asterales > Asteraceae > Tanacetum > Tanacetum coccineum. Next base: position 1,453 of record BQNB010058183.1, read on the forward strand.
AACTACATGTCAGTTATGTAGGATGTTTTATATTTGTGTTTTCACAATGTTACGCGCGTCTCTCTCTTTGTGTGATAAATTAAGTTTAAGATTGTATGTTTTCACAAAACCATGACACCTAGATTCACAAACGTTGTGTTCAATAGAATTGGCTTTGCAATTTCAAAAGCGAGTGGCGCAGCTTGTTGCTCGTTTGCCTTCTCCTACTATATAAATAATAATTATCAAGTAATGAAGGATGGAAAGATCGCGATCCCACCTGGGATTGTTTTTGTCTTTGCAAGATCGAGATCGTAAGATCGAATCGAGATCGTAAGATCCTATCAATTCGTCATGTTTTGTAAGTAAAGGATAAACATGTCAAATTGTTTTCATTTGTACACAACATCAAAGATAAATTCATATAATATCCTTTTAAGTATGTCAAAGCTCAAATAAGTTTATTACAATATGATAAACTAATATAAACTCGTAAGTCTCAAAATATGCTAGAAAACGGGGGCATATGTGATATACAGCCGAATCAAATATGCTTCATTATCAATCATATAGCAGACAACAAACACCCTTTTAGGTAGGTAATAAACTATAAATTAGGATCTAGAAATAAAACGTTCAAATGGTTGGCTCTTATTGACCTATTAGTAACAAGCGCAATTGTTTTGGGGTCAAAGCAAGTGGGAGGGACACAAAAGATAGAAAAAATGAAAAAAAAATAGAAATACGTGAACTCGCGATCCCACGATCTTACATATGATCCCACCCCACATGCGATCCTATGAGATCTTACATGATCTTGTCTAGTAAACACGTAAGATCGTACTCTCTTACGAGTTTACTCGCGATCATGACAACCTAGGATGGAAGGTTTTGTTGCAACCGATCGAGTGGAGGAACTTGGTGCAGTTTTTCAACAGTTATGTGATGTAACTTTAGTTTAGTTACAATAAGGAAATCGCTAATTAAGTTTAAAAAAATGTATTGAATGGTTTTAGACGCTAATGTTATATTTGTTTTGGGTACGTACAATATGGTCTCATTTTCCTGGTTTGACTTTGACCCGTAACTCATTTTCCTGTTATTATAGAAACTTACTGGTTTTTAAATGATCATTTTGATGTTCTGTCCGCAGTTATCCCCTTGCCAAAAGTAGCCGTAATATAACCTTTGTTTGGAAAATCAGTTATCATGGGGTCAAAAAGCAGGGTTAGAAAAGATGTATGCTTAGTCATTAGAAGCGGAGGGAAGTCGTTGTTAGCCGTTAGCTGTTGGCGCCATAGCCTTGGCACGTAAAAAATAGGCACAGGCGCACCACTGTCCCTTGATACTCGCGCCATAGCTCACGCACGCACGCTCGCGTAAGTACCAGGCCAAAGAACTGTTTTTGTTTTCAAGTAGCCGTATTATATGTACGTTGGGGGGAGCTGATTTCAAATAAATTACCCCCCTGAAACCTCTAATTTAGAACCCTTTTAAATACTATTAAATACCCCTTATTATTTTTTATTTCACACCAACATATTCAATACATTCTTTCTTACATCAATAATTCTTATTTTCTTTCTAAAATATGGATCAATTAATTTCAACTGATTTCGACAACTCCTCCAACCGGACTAATGCGATCATTATGATGCTTTGTCTTGCTCAACCCCGAGACTTATGATCGCGAAATTTGAAGTTAACTTCAGAGATATGTTCGTGAATCCAGCACCGAACATTGTTAGAGACTGGGTCGAAAGATGTGACTTACATGTTAGGAAGACAAAAGAACTTCGCGATAGGAAAACGCACATCGATCTTCGACAAGACCTTGTGGAGCATCTATGGAATAATGATGATGAGTAGTTTGTGTTTTTATTTATGTAATGTTTAATTTTATTCAATATTTAATTTTATGTAATGTTTAAATTTTATGTAATGTTTAAGTTTTATGTTATATTTTAATTGAATAAAATTTAATTTATGTTTGTTCAAATTTTTGATTCAAAAAAAAATTAAAAAAATAATAAAAAAATGCTATGGCACCAGAATTCAAACAATGCCACTGAATTCTGGTGCCATAGCATTTCTGGTGCCAAACTCCCTTTTCCTGACGTGACACCACTTTTTGAGTTTGACACCAAAAGTTTGGCACCACCACTCCCAGTGCTCTTGGTTTAATTGTTTTACACAAAACCGTCACCTTTCTGGGTTGTTTTATTCAAAATTCAAAAAGTAATGACGCAAGTGTCTGGCTTGTTAAGTTGGCTTATAAGAATTTTACATTACTGCTTTTTAAGGAATAAAATATGTTCCCCCTTTCTTGCATATTTTTTTTCCTGTGTGTACATTTATAAGATAATAAAAAAACGTTGATGATTCTGTTGTTGTTATGTGCGTCTTTTGGGTCGTTTATCATTGTTTCATGATTAAGATCAATATAGACCCATTATTTATCATATATCTAATGAATCAATCTCAACCATCTATTTTTTCATCAAAAATAAAAAAACTCACTTTCCATCTTTTTAAAAAAAATAAAATATCTTACAAACGGTAAATCGTCACACGACAAAAAATACATTATCGCGACGAGTATTTTTTTATCTTTCAGTAGACGGGTGACACGATATAATTTCGAGTAACCTTTTGTCGATATTTTTTTTCAGTCACGAATTGCGAAAATCATATATGATTCGTATATGATTTCATAAAATCATATATGATTTGTGATTCCGACGAACTTTTTTTCAATTTTGTTTCAGTCACGAATTGCGAAAATCATATATGATTCGTATATGATTTCATAAAATCGTATATAACTTCATAAAATCATTAAAAAAAATTCGTCGAAAGTACATAGTGTCGCCCCTCTATAGAAAGATAATTTAATTCTCGTCGCGATGATATGTTTTGTTTTGCGTAACCGGAGTGCTCCATCGAAGGCGACAAAACCACACATGCTCCTACAAATCCATGAATGAGACACATGTGATTGCTCAGTTACTTTACTTAAGCAAGATAAAGGTTGTTTGCAAAAACTGAACTCACATTTAACATGCAAATTTGTTTAGTTTTGGATGAAAGAGCTGAAGCTTCAGTTTTCTTCAGGCAGTGCTGAGGCTTCAGATTTTGAATCAATGTTCAGCATACCTAGTTCAACAATCAATCTTTTGAAAGTTGGCTCTTCTAGAGGCTTGGTGAAGATATCAGCAAGTTGATATTGAGTGGGAATGAAATGTAATTTAATGTCCCTTTTGAGAACATGATCTCTGATAAAGTGATATCTGATATCAATATGCTTTGTTCTTGAGTGCATAACTAGATTGTTAGAGATTGCAATAGCACTAGTGTTATCACAAAATATAGGTACCTTTTCATATATGATGTCATAGTCAGTGAGTTGACTTTTCATCCATAATATGTTGGCACAACATCCAACAACAACTACATATTCAGCTTTAGCTGAGGACATAACTATAAATTGCTACTTTTTAGCACTCTAGCATACAAGTTTGTGTCCTATCAACTGACAAGCACCTGAGGTAATTTTCCTGTCCATGTTGCATCTAGCATAGTCAGAGTATGAGTATCCTTTTAGTTCAAAACCTGAACATTTTGGATACCATAGACCAAGACCAGGAGTAACTTTTAGGTACCTAAAAATTTGCTTAACAGCAATAAGGTGGGATTCCTTAGGATTTGCTTGATATCTTGCATAGAGACAAGTAGAGAATTGAATGTTAGGTCTGCTTGTAGTTAGATACATTAGTGATCCAATCATATCTCTGTACTGAGTCTCAATGACAGATTTGCCACTCAGATCACGTCCTAAGTTGTTAGGGGGTACAATTGGAGTCTTCACTGATGAACCATTTATGTCATACTTTTTTAGTAGATCCTTGACATATTTTTCTTGGTTGATTGAAATGCCTCTTTCAATCTGTCTAATCTGAAATCCAAGGAAGTAGGTGAGAACACCCATCATGCTCATTTCATATCTTTGAGTCATCAGTTTTGCAAACTATTTGCATAATTTTATGCTGGTGGACCTAAAGATAATGCCATCAACATAGATTTGAACCAAAATCACATCAGTTTGAGTTTTGTAGATGAACAGAGTGTTTTCTATTTTGCCTCTTACATATTTTTGTTCAATGAGAAAGGTTGAGAGAGTTTTATACCATGCTTTTGGAGCTTTTTTAAGTTCATAAAGGGATTTTTCCTGTTTGCAGACATGGTTAGGAAACTCATTGATCTCGAAACTTAGAGGTTGTTTGACATAAACTTCTTCTTTTAGTTTATCATTAAGGAATGCACTTTTGACATTCATTTGATAAACTATGAAGTTCATGTATGTGGCAAAGGCAAGAAAGATTTAGATTGCTTCAAGCCTTGCAACTGGAGCAAAGGTCTCATCATAATCTATGCCTTCTTGCTGATTGTAGCCTTGAGCCACAAGTCTTGCCTTGTTTTTGATGACAATTCTAGTTTCGTCTATTTTATTTCTGAAAATCCATTTTGAGCCAATTATGGTTTTACCATAAGGTGCAGGAACTAATGTCCAGACTTTGTTTATTGTTTCTGGCAAATTGGTGTAGTTCATCTTGCATGGAATCAACCCATCCATGTTGCTTTAGTGCTTCAGAAACCTTTTTAGGTTCTTCTTCAGAGAAAAAATCTACATAGAGACATTCATGAGCTAAAGCAGCACTAAGTTGTTTGGCCATGGCTCTTGTGAGCATTCCAGCCCCGGCTGGATTACCAGTGATATTGACCAGCTAAATTTGTTTGTCTTGAGACCATTTGTCTTGAGGAGCTAGAGTGATCATTGATGGAATAGGTAAGGGTGTTGGGATTGGAATCGTATTTTGTACTGAAGTATCCTCTACACTTGGAGAGGATAAGTGTTCAGAGATCTGAATGTCTTCATTGTTTGGGAGATTATCAATGATTTATTCATCATTAGTGTGATTGGAATGTTCAGAATGATCATCATTTAAGATTTTATCATTTTGAACAGATTGATCATTATGATCATTTTGATCAGTTTAACCATTTTGGTCAGATAAAACTTCAGTTTCAAGAACAATTTGTTCAATATATTCATAGGGTTCTATGAAGAACACATCATTGCTGTTTGTTTGATACCTTTGAGAAGGTTTATAAGGATGAAGATATTCATCAGGTGGATATCTTCTATTTCAGCAATGTTGATGTTGTCAACTAAAGGTTTTGAGAATTTGATAGCATCAAGGCTTTCATCAAATGTGATGTGATTTGTTTCTTCAGTTTGTTGTCATCTAGTGTTGAAGACTCTAAAGGACTTAGAAACAAGTGAGTATCCAAGAAGATAACCATCATCATCTTTTTCATCAAATTTTCCTAAGTGATCTTTATGATTGTGGATGTAAACTGGAAACCCAAAGACATGAAGAAAATTGATGTTTGGGATTCTCTTACGAAAAATTTCATAAGGAGTTTTGAGATGTCTTTTCACAATGGTGGATATGTTTTGAGTGTAGCATGCAGTGGCTACAGCTTCAGTCCAATATTGTTTAGGAAAGACAGATCTTGAAAGCATTGTTCTTGCAGCTTGTATGAGGGTTCTATTTTTCTTCTCAGCAACACCATTTTGTTCAGGTGTGTAGGGATAAGAGAAATTTTGAGAAATCCGTTTTTCATCACAAATGTTTACAAGAATGCTATTTCTGAATTGAGTACCATTGTCAGTTCTGAGTTGTTTGATTTTGATGTCATTTTGATTTTTAACTCTTTTGATAAAGGACATGATGGTTTCAGATGCTTGATTTTTTCTTCAAGAAGTATACCCAGGTGTACCTTGAGTACTCATCAACAATGACAAGGGTGTACTTTTCATGGTTAATGGACTTAGGAGTTACAGGTCCAAATAAGTCCATGTAAAGAAGATGAAGACATTTCTTGATAGAAGATGTTTGTTTTGTTTTGAAACTAGCTCTATGATGCTTTCCTTTTTCACATGATGAACATGGTTTGTCCTTTGAGTAGACAAGTAAGGGAAGGCCAATAACAAGATTTTATGTTGCCAGTTTGTTGATTGTTTTGAAGTTTAAATGAGCAAGTCTTTTATGCCAAAGCCAGTTGAGATTTTCAGAGGCTTTGTAAAAGAAGCACGATTCTTGAGCAGAAGATGTCATGTCAAGAACATATACATCTCTTACTCTTGGAGTAATCATTACAACTTCTTTGTTGGAGTTAAAAATTGTTCCTCTTTTCTCATTAAACTTAACAATATACTTAGCATCACAGAGTTGACTAATGCTGATTAGATTGTACTTAAGACCATTTAAAAATGCTACTTTTGTGAAAACTATACCATTACATTTGATAGAGTCATAACCTTCAGTTGTGCATGTAGAGTCATCTCCAAATACTACATTAGGTCCTGACTGTTCCAAGTATTTATGCAGGTAACTCTAGACACTAGTCATATGCCTTGAGCATCTACTGTCCAGGTACGAGATGGGTTTCCTGATGTCACACTGCATAAATACGTTCAAAATGGTTAGTTTTGCTTAGAAACCCACCTTCGAGTGGGAGACTTTGATCTGTTAGCATTTGATGATTCGGCCTTAGTTGATTTTAGAGCTTTAGCCTTTCTTTCTTGAAGTTCTTCACCTTTTCTGAACCACTCAATGTCATTGTGATCAGTTGTGGTGTGAACAATGCTACAACAGGTTTCACAACACTTAATGACATGCTAAGGGTTTCTGGGCTTGATTTCTCTTCTTAGAGAAATGATCATGTTATGACCATGTGTATCATGATCATAACTTCCACATATATCACATATGGGATAGTTGAGACAATCATCGTGTAACACCCGCATTTTGATAATATTGCAGCGGAAGCTAATCTGGGGTATTACTTCATAAATCATAGACAAAATCATAGAAAACGACTCAAAAGAAACGTTTTAAAAGATACGTTATCATTCATTTAAAATCAGAGTTTTACAAAGGCAGGTCCAAAATCTAGAAACATAAAATGTGAATGATAACAAGTTTTAGCCATCTTCAAGTCCATGCCACTCAATGCCATAAGTTGCTCAATTACCTGAGATAAACATGCTAAAAAGGGTAAACATAAAGGTTGAGTGAAATTTATAGGTTTATGGTAATTTGTTTGAATACAAATTATAGTGTGCACAATTATTATGGAAAACAGTATTATTATGGAAAACAACATTATCATGGAGAACAACATTATTATGGAGAACATCATTATTATGGGGAACAGTTAAATATTATATTGTTGAATGCAAGTTATTATAATGGTAATAATTGCAACGAATACAATTATCATGGAAAATCAGGGTAACATTATCATTGCATCTAAGCTCATGACATCAATACATTAACAAGGAAGATCACGGTAGTGATATTGGTTAGGGACAAATGTCCCCATGCAAAAGGTAACTTTCCAAGGTTACCTATTAGGACAAATATAGTGCGTTTGGCTACCCTAAGCATGGGTATACAAACAGGAGCCGTCACCCCCAATAGATCTATTCACAAGTGGTTTAATGATTCATGATATGGAAATAATGGCACTCGAAGCTACTTAGGCAATAATATATATGGATAGCATACAGTTGGAAAAACACTTGCACTCATGGTTTATATCAGGTATCACAGGTTTATAAAGTATTCAAAAGATTGAAATGTGGGGTTATGAATTCATTAAGTCTTTGAAAAGTAATCACATTGTTATAAGATAAACGAGTATGTAAAAGAGTTTGTAACAAGCATGTATCCCCCTCGCGGGTTTATAAAACATGTAAATAAGTAAAGGCGAGGTTATGAACTTCACCTGATAGGTAGTTGTAATAAATATTCCAAAATGAAAGCTGACGACTTTATCACAATCTTAACAGGGAAGGTTGATATAGCAAAATGATAGTAAACAGCCACGTCACGCAACCTGAGTAAATATGTCAAGTCTTAGGAAGATTGTACTCTAGAACTTTGGTTCTAAGAGTTTAATATTGTTATGAGTTTGATTGGAGAGTTTGGAATTATTGTATCACCGTTCGGGCCATCATAATTCAGAGGTCATTCAGTAAACGTTTGAGGAGCTAGGGCACTTTAAATCGTAAACCCAACAACTCAGTCAGAACGTAATACCAAGATGAAACCCCTTAATATGAAGCTCCCTAGTATTGTGGCTCCCTAGTATTGTGATACGATATAATCGGTTTTAAGCGTTTTGATCAATATCTGGAAATGTTAAGCACGTCAAGCGTTAATTAAAGTTATGTTTTGTAAGGTTTTGAATACTTTTTATACTTTTCCAAAATGTTACATTTTAGACCCTTAAGAATGAAAAATGGCAAAATATACCCTTGGAGTTTGCACTTTTACGAGTTTGGTCCTTCAAGTTTAAAAGATGTACAAAGTAAACCTTGCACTTTGGAAAGTGACGTAATCCTTGAAGTTATAAGTTTCATAAAATGACATTTTCAGCCCTTGTATTTAATAATTTCCAAAAGTTACAATTTATACCCCTTGCATGAAAAATATTTACAAATTAGGTCCTAATTTACATGCAAGCTATATTTAAGACTCCAAATGATATTTCCAGGTTATAGCTTATTAATATAAGCTAAAATAAGATGTTTTAACATAACAAAAGTTTAAATTAACGATTCGTTAAGCTGAAAATCAAAACGGGTCGTATTAGGGTTTTTAAACAAAAACGTATAGGTTTTTAATTCAAATTCTTTCGAAAACCAATAAAGTTGTTATAATAACATTAGATAAACTTATTAGGATATGTTATAACAATATTTTATCATTATAACATTTAGTTTTAAGAAAAATATGAAATTAGGGTTTCGGGTGTACGGTTTTGGATCAAAATGGAAAACGAGCATGAATTGAGTTATAAAACTTTAACAAGAGTTATATTATGATCATATGAACATCATAAGAGTGTAGAAGCAGAAGTGGAACCTTTATAATCTGGTTTTGAGCTTATTGATCATGAATGGGTCGAAATGGGGTCGTTTTGCTTCGTATGCCTAGAAATAGAGCTTCAAGGCTTCAACTTTTCCCTTGATTACTGATCTTGGGACTTCTTAGGAGCTTATAGAGCAGAGAGTTTCTGCTATAGTGGGTTATAGAAAGAAGAAGTGGGGGATGAGTTTGAATGAATGGTGTGAAGCCCTTTTTATAGTCAAACAAAACTTAGAGGCCAAGGGGGCTTAAGGATTAAGTTATTACATGTGTGAGGGCTAGAGGATGATGAGGAGGGCCTATGATGATGAGTATGCATGCTAGAAACTTATCTTGAAGGTGTTTGTGGCTGAATTTAGGGCGCGGCTGCCATGGGTGATAAAGGGAAGATGTGGCCAATTTTTGGTCCTAGAAATGGACTAAGCACCTTGGTAAGCTGTTAGGGAAGAAAGGTGATGCATCATGGAGGTGCTTAATCACATGATTAGCTTTAAAAATAGGTTAAAATAAGCTAAAAGGTGTCGCGGGTCAGATTTGGCACGAATAGGGTTTTTAGGTTTGAATTTCATGTATACTTGCAACATAATCATAGATTAATGATTGTGAAGTTTATATTATGAGTTTACATCGTTATTGGATTAGTGGTTCAAGTTTTAGAATAGGTAAAATGATGAAACGGGTCGGAAATGCAAGAAAAGGTGTACACAAAAGTCCAAATTAGGGTTCGAATAGAGTTTCTTTAATTCATGTACATTAGAGATATAAGGGTAGATTAATGTTCATGAGGATTGTATTAAGGGTTTAAAATACAATTTGGTTAATGGTTCATGATTAGAATGGGTAAAAATGAATAAACGGGTCGTGATTTGCAATTAGGGTTCGTTTAGGGTTTTCACGACCTAATTCTTGTCCATTGTTGTTAAAATGATGATATGATGATGGAATATGATTGGTAATGTTGTAATTTAAGTTATTATAACTTATTTGAGTGTTGGTTGAGGTTTAAAACGGATAAAAATCAATAAATGGTTCACGGGTTACTATTTAGCTCGAGTTAGGGTTTCTAACTTGGATTTCTTGTAATTTCATGAAATGAAGAGGATTATGAATTAGAAATGAAGTGCATGACTTGCTTGTAACTTGTACTTGATAGATTGTACAAGATTACTTAGGAAAACAGAGGTAAAACGGCTATTTTTGATATCGTGCATTAATGACTTGTACATTATGCATTAAAGGACTTGTACCTTATTTTGGAGGGAAAGTATATTCAAATGAGATGTTATATTACTTGTACATGAGCTTTGATTACTTGTACATTCATCTTGAATGCTTACATTACCCAAAATTAGGGTTTAGGCATAAACGTTAACGATTAAAGCTCATTTGATATTATCGTCGTGAAAACTACGTTAAATAGATAACGTATATGATAAAATGAATAACGGATTATTGACTTGGCATATTAGGATGTTTACTTGATGTAAACATGGATAGAATAGGCATAGGTCATTGCGAGAGCTCGTTTACTTTAGAAATGCAAACTATGATACGTAATGGAATGGAATGAAACGAAATTTTATTTCCGTGAAAAAGTAGTATTTAACATAGTAAGTAGATATTACATTGATGAAGATACTAGAAAATTATGGGTTGTTATATTTCACATTACGATTACGTGTTTGCCTAAGTAGCGATAAGCCATCTGAGCCCATTATCATGAACTGTCAATTACTGTTGTGAATATGAATGTTATAAATAGATCTATTTAGGATTGACATCCCCGTTCGGGTGTGTAGGTTCCGATTAACTTCACTTCATAACACGAAACACGAATCAAGAAACTAGAAAGAAGAAAAAGAGAGGATCGAAAAAGAGAGAGAGAGAGAGAGAGAGGAGAGTTGAGAGAGAAAAGAGAAAGATATATTTAGCAAAATGAAAACTAGAAAAAAAACTAGATATTTTCTAAAAGAAAATATCTATATATATGAGATATTTTCTGAAAAGAAAATATCTAAATATATATATACCCCCTACACATTTAATGTGACGCGCGGGATATTTAACTAGGACCCGGGCTCGGGTTTTGTTTGGGATTAAACCCGAAACATATACAATATTAGATTAACTATCGAGCCCGATTCCCGATAATATTTTATTACAACGTTAACCAAATAAAGACTGAAGCTCCATCGTAGAGTGACCGAGCTTCCTTGTTCGACTCAATAAATTGAGGCTAACAATCTCCCCCGAAGTGAGGTATCTTGAACCATGAACATCTTCCTTTATTGACTCAATAAATTGAGCTAGCAATCTCCCCCGAAGTGAGTTCATTGATACACTCTTCAAGAGATATTAGTTTGCTTTTGTCGTTTAAGCTCGAGTGTTTTTTATTGTCTTTGTCCCTTATGTCTTCGTTATATGTTGTAGGCTTGTTCCTTCATGCTTTTTTCGATCTTGACTTTGAGCCTTTGACCAACATGCTCATACTTATGCATTATCTTGAAAGCTTTAAATCAGAGTTAGCGGAAGTCTTTGTCTTTAAATCTTGAGCTTTCTAGATAGTATTTCTTCGTAGATTAAGCATTTGAATTGGATTGAGGTTACCGTTACCACCGTTTGACCTGCAGGTTTACGTTAGTGATAAACTAAGAAAATTGATTTGAAAATCAATCGACGTGGTCCACTCGTTAAAAGATTTTTTGTAACACAAACGAGTGTTATGTTTTTATCAAAGTTCATCAGACCGATAATTCATTTACTGGACCAAATCGTATATCCAGTTGTCACAAGTTTTGATTCATATAGAATCTCTGCAAGTCCACCTACCGCAGTGCAGTTATGATGATGACCACGAAGGATTTCCATTCGTCATTTTAATACTAATGAGTATCACTCTGAATTTTCTGGCAAATAATCACAATGATATTGCGTAGGACTCTGATAACGCTTGGTAGTCCCAGGGCACTAAGCACACTGGAGTTATCCCAACACATAGGCTTGCTTTCTATGAATCGAAGACATATGTTCTCTATAAACAGGGAAGGAGGATTCTCTGATATGATACACTCTTTTATAAGCTCCAACACACAACTACAGGATATGAATTAGTCTCACATCTAACTCATATGAGCGAGAGGTGTTCACTTACACTAGACTACATCAAGAGCTTTGTAGCTCATACACCTACCTAGGTCGAAATTATCAGACCTCATACTGCTCGGCGAGGAAGCAATTTTTAAAGTCATAGCTAGACAGATTTACATTATTTTTTCACACTCACAGTACCGATCTTCTATCAGTGGTATGTATCCGATGCGACAAATGTGCAGACAAACACAGACGATCTATACACAGAGTAAGCACAGTCACAACACTCACTTGACACAGAGTATCTCACGCGCGTTCGAAGACTGGCAGTTTGCGCGACATTCTACAAGAGAGATTTTCTCTAGATGATTTGACCATCATCACACAATGTCAACTGTACAAATCGATACTATTGTAGCATATTACGGAGTACATACTTTGGTTTTTTTGTTTGTAATTAACTTTAATTATGTGTTATTGGTAATATTTTAGGTATTTATATGGATTTTTAGGTATTTGTTTTTTTTGGAAAAATGTTTTGGGGGTTTAATTAGAAAATGTTGTTTATGGGTCTCTTTCATTTATGCGTCGTAATGCACACACGGTGTCTCTAGGCTTACTCTCTTTAAGGGTGTAGTGATGAGTACTAGCGATGAGACTTTATTTCATTATCATTGGTTGTGAGTGTCTCAGAATTTTATATAGACAGATGTCCTTCACTCTGGTTTATGATCTATCTAGCGGTTACAGGGATCTCTACTTCAAACTACATCCAGGCCTGCGACACAGTATAGGATTCACTTTGTCAACTAATCACAGTCAAAGGAACGCGAGGGTGTGAGTCTTGGATAGTTCTACAAGTGTTTGATTATATATTACAGTAAATTTGATAAATACCTCGTACAAGCAATTGTCAGTTAATGGATTTCTGAACGATTGATTATTGCAGAACTAATGGCACACATCTTTGTGGCTGTCATGATTATCATATCTCTTATTTATAAGCGGATTCGTCATCATTGACAGCGCATTGAGATAGTGTTATTTAGGATATTACACAACAGGGTATGATTATGGGATTGAATGGATATCATTATTGTGATCGTTGTCTCTGGATACACACATATACTCTATTTTATAGTAGCATATGTATTGGACATTATACTACTTGATAGAGTTGTCAGGAGGTAGAATGATTTTTAGTGAATTATTTTAGAGATAATTGGAGAGTGGCGTCAGTTTACTGGTGATTGTATGATACAGACATGTTCTCTACTTATTATATTTAGAAGGTGTAGCTGAACATGTCATGGGCATTCATGTTTGTTATGCATCATTCTATACTTGACTTATACATTAGATATATGAGATATGGATACCAGATTGCACATATTTGATGGGGTAAGTTGAGTGGACTTAGGTGGTTTAGGATATGTGTATTTTATAGTGTTAAATTGATTGGGTTTTAGTGTTTGTTGTTTTTGGTATGGTGAGTTTTTTGTGTTGTGGGAGTGTTGTCTGTGTGGGTGGACAGGGTGTGATTAGTTTATGTGTAATTGTTTTGGGTGATTTTGGTTTTATGTTTTTTTTTATTGTGTGGGGAGTTCTTGTTTGTGTTATTGTGTGTGGTGTGTTGGGGAGTTTTAGTGTTTTGAGTGATTTGTGTTTGTGGAAAGAAATTATATGGGTTTGGGTAGAGAGTGGTGTGTGTTATTGTAAAGGGGAGAGGGGTGGGGGGGGGTTGTTTTAAAGTTATGTGTATTGTGGTGTGGTTAGTTTGGTGAAAGTGGAAAGTTTTTGGGGTGGTATAGTTATTTTGTTTGTAAGTTGACGTAACTTGGAGGGTTTGTGTAAGTTGCACGGAAGGAGTAGTAATTTTTTTGGTGGGATTTAATGGTGTATATATAAGTGGAAGGGGGGCGGGTATTATTAGGTGTAAATGGAAGTATTTGGATGGGAGGGTGTGTTATTATTATAAGGATTGGGGGGATTTGTTGTTGGATGGGTCATTCTGGAGTTGAGGACATGGGTATTGTGAGTTGTTAGTATAGTATTTGTATGTTTGGTTGGTGTTGATTTATGTTAGGATTTTTATGGGGTTTGAAGGAGGGTAAGTATGTTGTATGGGGTGTTTAATGAGAGGTTATTGATATACTTGATTTTTGTGGTGCTGGTTTTTGATTGTTTATGTTGGTTCATATTATGGATAGTGGTTGTAATGGGATAAATGGTGCGGTTTTAGATTTCGATGTCATGCATTATAAAGATTATTGTTCGGCATACAATTTTTGTAATGATCTCTTATGAGGGCGAAAAATAAAAAATCTTTTGTATTTTGAAAAAATGTGAACAATGGAAGCTTCGTGCTTTGTAACAAACAATTTGTTAAAATCACACATTGTATTCTAGTTTTTATAAGGATTTTTACTGGTCGTTTTCTTTTATTTATATTATATATTTGTTCTATGATGTAAACACAATCCACCAACCCCCAACCCATATTCCACTGCGACCCAATTTAGGGGTGTTACTATCAATCAACCATTCTAGTAACTCAACAAATCATTCAATCACCTCTAAAACAAAGCTATGCACCACCAGTTGTTCCACAACAACCACCCATACTGCCAACACAACCTGATTCTAGATTTGTTGTACCAACCTTCCTTCCAACTGATGATCCAATAGCCAGTCTCAACAAGTCTATGATCTTTTTGAGTTTGGCTTATAGCTCAAGATATCCTCCTACAAATAACCAACTCAGAACTTCGTCTAATCCAAGAACTCAAGCTATAATTCAAAATGGCCTAGTCATGGCTCGCAATGTTCAAGGAATACAGTCTCAAGGTTATACGGGCAATGTTGGAAAGAGTCAAGCTACAGGAGCAAGGGTTGTCAATACAGTTAGAGATGCAGGAGAAAATCAACCAAGGGTAATTAGATGTTACAATTAAAGAGGTAAAGGGCATATTTCTAAGCAATGTACTACAAAGAAAAGGGTGAAAGATTCTAAATGGTTTAAAGACAAGATGTTGCTTGCTCAAGCACAAGAAGCTAGAGTTGTGTTGCATGAAGAACAATAAGATTTTTTGGCTGATAGATTGGAAGAGAATGATGACTATGATGATCTTCACCTACACACCATAGCAAATTTCAAGGCAGACCATGTTGATGCATATGATTCAGACTGTGATGATCAAGCTACTGCAAGTGTAATTTTTATGGCCAGTCTTTCCCCTATAGGATCACTCAATGATAACATAATTGGTCCAACTTATGATTCCAGCACACTCTCTAATGTACCACATTATGACACTTATCATGATTCTGATATACTTAATTTGGATGATCAAGAGACGGAGTATATAGAACACATAGTTTCCAATAAAGATTCATATGATGAACCTACGAGTGACAACAAAGTTATCTCCTATGCTGATTATATGGATATTATTGAAAACAATGATGCTCAAAATGTTCCATCTTCTGTACAAAATGATGATATGATGTTGTCTGCAATTGAACAAATAAAATTTCAAGTAGAACAATTGTACAATGGTAAATCAAGAGGCTAAAACTATGAATGAATCGTTAACCAATGAGCTTGAAAAGTACAAAGAAAGAGTCAAAACTTTGGAAAAAGAATACAGTTCTAAACAGTTTTTGACAAAAAGAAAGCATTTTTAGATTCTGAATTGCGAACATTAATTGTTGATCGAAATCGAAAGTGTAATATTTTGAATCTCAATTTTTTATTCAAAAACAACAAATTGAGAATCTAACAAAAGCAAATAATTTTCTCAAAAATGATTTTGAAACACACAAAAAAGAGTCGTCTAAAAAGTATGAAAAGAACATCAATGAAATTTTGAAATTGGAAAAAGCTAAAATGAAACTGGAAAACATTGTTTACAAAGTAGGTCAAACTACTCAAACAATGCACATGTTAACCAAACCTTAAAATTTTTATGATGAATCACATAAGACAATTCTTGGTTATCAAAATACTTTGTATCTTCGTCAAGCTCAACAGAAACAACCTGTGTTATATCTTGGGGATGTGTTGACTAATAAACATAATCCTATCTTTGTGTGTGATTTTGAGGAAACTTTGATACTTGCTGAAGAGAGTCGGTTGAAAATAACTGAAATCGATAATCTTTACGAATACTTTGTTCTACAAAAACAATTGTCTGTAGAACAATTGTATTGGTTATCAAAACCAAGTCTTTCTGAAAACATTTCAAAACCCACAAATGTTTTTCCTAAAAAAACTCTCATCCACTAGTCAAGTACTCAAAAATCTTCAAAATGTAAGAGATCTTCTTAGTAAGGTAACTGGGAGACAACGGATATTAAAGGAGCTTTTACAAAAGACGTCATACCATTTTTTAAAAACCTTAGATAAACTTTCAAACTTTTTGAAAAGGGTCTTAACGACGAGGTCAAGGAAATGAAAGATATTTTCAAACAAATGGAAGATGAAGTTGATCAATGTTTTGTGGCAAAGAAATGTTTTGAGACTAAAAATGTTAGCCGTGTTTTTATGTAAAATGATGGTCATTATAATATTCTCGAGCCTTGTATAGGAAAACGTAGTTTACGGCTAAAGCCCATTAGTTCGGTCCATTAAAGGCCCAAACGACTCATAAGGGAGCCCATGTCTCTTTTACTATAAATACTACCCTCCTAGTACGTTAGGAGGGTGTTGCTTCTCATTTTCTCTTGGTGAAAGCCTCCATTTTTCTTTCTTTTATTTCTCTCTCTAAACCCTCTTTCTCTCTCTAAGATTTTCAGATTTTTGTGTGTTTTGGTGATGAAATGATAGCCTAACAAGTGGTATCAAGAGCCAAGGAGTGCTTAGTGTTTATTTATCTTATTCAACAGCTTATTTTGAGCTTATTTGAATTTGTTTTCTTTGTTTTTTTTCAAACCGGGCGCTATACTTTTTTCTCTCTTTTCGTCTCATTTTTTGCCTAAAAACGTGTTGTTTTGATCATCAAGTTGTACTTTTTTGTTGTTGTGCTTATTATAAGCTTATTGAGGCATCAAAACAACTTTTTGGGGTCAAAATTTCTGGGTTTAAAGTTTAAAGTTAGGAGAAATGTGTATTTTTGTGTATATTTTGAAGAATGGCAAAATTGTTTGAGGTTTTGTGAAATGTGTAATTTCTTCGTAGCGATTTGTGCAACATATGTGATAGCAATTTATGTTTATGCAGGTACGCATTCTGTAGAGATTTGTTACAATTACACGAAACAAAACTATGGCAAAATTCACAATTGATAGCGGTTTGTGATCATTGGTAACGATTTGTGTTTTTGACTTGATAGCGATTTGTGTAAATACACTGAATAGCGATTTGTGACATTAGTTTAAAGCGATTTGCGTAAATCTCTACCATAGCAAAATGTGAAAAGGCGATTTGTGACATAAATATTGGTAGCGATTTGTGTCAATCTGTACTGAAATTCACATTCCTTTGTTCATCGAAATTCATTTTCGGTAATCACATGCAAACCAATTTCGATAAACATAAATTGGATTTCAAACACAACTATTCTTGTTTCATGGTTTCTTCTTGATTTAGTAAAATCCTAAAAAAGACTTATTTTTTTCTCGGTTTAATCATAGAATTATAAAAACCCGTGTACTTGAATTTCATTCTTTTAATCACTAATCACTAAAACGATCCTTGCATATCATTTCACATCACTTTTGCAATGTCGACTCAACAAGACATTTATGATGTTGGTTCCAAAAATCGTCCACCTATCTTAACAAAGACAACTATGTTCCTTGGTCTTCTCGTTTTCTTCATTATGCAAAGAGTAAACCAAATGGAAAGTGATGACATCAAATAATGTCTATTTTATAGCATCATTTATCCCACGGTATTAACCCATTTTGTATAGTTATTGCAAAGAATTGTTACTTAATCGTTTATATTTGAGAATTGCAGTAATTATGGAGTAATTGGTGAAAGTTAGCAAAAGGCGCGCATTCTGGAGCTTAAATGAAGATATTTTGAAGATTACTATTCTAAAGACCAATACGCCATATCCATCAAGGAAGATACGGCGTATCCATGCATGTACTCACCAAAGACCATAGAGAAATATAGATCAATACGCCGTATCCAGAGGACTCAATACGCCGTATTCAAGATATGGAATCAATATAATATTCTGGAAGATATCAAACGTAGTCCCTACTCCAAGAAATCCCCAATACACCGTATCCAACCCATTGGATACTATAACATCCCCATTTTTGACATATAGCAGCGGAAGCTAATCTGGGGTATTATTTCATAGTACAACAGTCATAGTCATAGAAAACGACTCAAAAGAGATGTTTTTAAAAGATAAGTTATCATTCATTATTTCATTAGAGTTTTTACAAATAGAGGTCCTAAAAATCTACATGAAAACATAAAGTTTGAATGATAACAGTTTAGCCATCTTAAAGTCTGTGCCACTCCCATAAGTTGCTCAAATACCTGAGATAAACATGCTAAAAAGGTCAACACAATGGTTGAGTGATATTCATAGGTTTATGGTAAACAGTTTAAATACAAGTTCAATAGTGGGTTACGTTGTTATACACCCATAAGTGTAATAATTGCAATGAGTAAAATTATTATAGAAAACAGTATTATTGCCCAAAGCTCATGCACCGAGACCTTGAGATAATCAATAATCACAATAAGTTGCCCTAACGGGTGCCTTTGCCAAACACCCGCATAGTGTTTCAAATGAAGTGCGTTTGGTTACCAGAAAGTATAGGTACACCAACTGGGAAGCTCAGTCCCAAATAGATCTATTCATAGCATTCGTGCTTACTCCAGAATACGCATCGGTTCATGTTAGTGGAGGTCTTAATGGCAATAAGTAAGGATCTTAGGCAATAATATATCTGGATAGCATACAGTTGGAAAAATACTCGTATTCATGGTTTATTAGCATGTATCCCCCTCGCGGGTTTATGAAAACATTAGAAGATTTAAAATGGAGGCTATGAACTCACCTTAACAGGGGAAATATATGATGATGGCAATGTATATCAAGTAGAAAGTAACGGTTCGTCACGCAAACTCTGGGGTAATATGGTCAGTCACTTAGTGTGTTTTGGGTTTATGTTCAAACTTTATAAAGTTTAACGTATTACTTTGATTTATTAATTTATGGAAATATTGTATCACTGTTCGGGCCATTATAATTCAGAGGTCATGTAGTAAACGTTTGAGGAGCCAGGACACTTTAAATCGTAAATCCAGCAAACTCGTCAAAACGTATACCCAAATGAAACTCCTCACATGAAGCTCCCTAGTAACATGATACGATAAATTTTTAAGTTTCTTCAAAAGTTAGTCGATGATAAATTACGTTAAATAGATAACGTAATTGTTTTATAATGCGCCGATCGATGATTAATAACGATTAATGTGTCGGGTTTTAACAAAATCGGGTTTTATAATATTAATATATATTTTTATAATTTACATAAAAATATTATATTATATGTTTTTAAGTTTGCAAAAATGGCAATATATACCCTTGGTTTATAAACTTTTACAAGTTTAGTCCCTTATATATAAAGTATATATAATTTAAACCTTTAACTTTAAAACTTGGCTAGATAGGTCCTTATAGTTATGATTTTAGAATAATGACATTTTCAGCCCTCTAGTTATAAATTTTAGAAAGTTACGATATATACCCCTATGCATGAAAATATTTACAAATCAAGTCCAAAAAGCCATGCAAGCTTATTTTAGGGTTCCAAAAGATATTTGCAGGTTATAGATTATTAGAATAAGCTAAAATAAGATGTTCTAATGTAACAAAAGTTTAGAAAAAGGATTCGTTAGCTAGAAAATCAAAATGGGTCGTTTTTAGGGTTTTAACCAAAAACGCATGGGTTTGAGGATTCAAGGCTTTAACAAGAGTTCATATATGATCTTAAGAGAATTTATGAAACATTCAATACAAATTATAAGCTTATTGAATAAGATCTTGAGCTTACTTGGCTAAACGGGTCGAAAAAATGGGGTTTTTTTGGTTCGTTAAGCCCTGTAACGACTTCAAGGGATCCTTTTTCTTGATTCTTGGCTTCTATTCTGAGCTTAGGGACTTTACTTCTTCTTTTTTGGTCTAATTTAAGACTCCATTTGTGTTTATGATGAAATTTGAGATGTGTTTGAATAAGGGTGTATGTTTCGGCTATATATAGTGCTCAAAGAGCCTTAGTGCCTAAGTTTTAGTGTTTGATTAGTGTCCTAGCTAGTAAAGATGACTAATGAAGGCTAGATGGTGATTAGGAAGAGCTAGGAAGGTAGCAATGACATGTGAGTGGTGTGGAGGGTCACGGCTAACCACAAGGGTGACAAGGAGGTGTTTGTTTACTTGGTGGCCAAGGGAGGTGAATAAGGTGCTTGTAAGGTGCTAGAAAGGCTGCTAGGTGATGTCATGGTGACGCAAGGGAGGTGCTTGCGGTGCTTGGTTGCTTAAAAATTGGTAAAAATGAAAATAAAGGGGTGTCGGGTTTGGTTTTGGTTCGGCTTAGGGTTTAGGGTTTTAAAACGCGGATTAGGGTTAGGATTAGTGATAGTTTAAGGTTTAGGATTAGTTTTAGGATTTAGATTAGGGTTTAGGATTAAGGTTTAAGGTTTAGTTTTAAGGTTTAAGGTTTAGTTTTAGGTTTAAAGTGAAATTAGGGTTTTAGGGTTTCATTTAAGGTTTAGAGTTTTAGATTAGGGTTTTAGAATAACTTAGGGTTTAGAAGTCATGCATTAAGTGCTTGTACCTTGTGCTAGAGTGGTGGTAAGAAACTAAAGTGGTTTAGGAGGTAAAATAACCTAGTTTGACTTTCTTGCATTATTGACTTGTACTTTAAGCTTTAATGTGTTGTACATTGACTTGGAGGGAAAATAAAATTCAAATTTTGTGCATTGTACACTTGTACACATGCTTGAAAGGCTTGCACATTCATTTTATATGTATACATTACATATAATTAGGGTTTAGATGTAAACGTTAACGTTTAATGTTGTTTGTGATATATATAACGTTTTGAAATGTACATTAAATGATTAATGTACTGGTAAAAATGATTATTAAGATATAGACTTGAAAAATATTAGGATGTTTACATGGATATAACATAGATATAAAACATTGATGATAATTTGGCATTGGTATAGAGGTGCGTGAGCTCGTTTACTTTAGAGATGCAAGTTACGTTGCATAATGAGATAAAGCAAAAAAATTCCCTGTAAAGAGGTGATATATATATAATAGATGGATATTACAATGCATCTAATTTAATAGATGGATAATTACATTGACGAAAAATACGGGTTGATATAGTCTCCCTCCCTTAAAAGAAATCTTGTCCCGAGATTTAGTTGGATGCCGGAGTGATGTTCAAAAATAGATGTGGATACTTGGCACGAATTTGATCTTCACGTTCCCACATAAATTCTGGTCCTCTTTTAGAGTTTCATCTTACTTTGACTATAGGAATACAACTTTGCTTCAGTTGCTTGACTTCTCGATCCATGATCTCTACTGGTTCTTCCACAAAGTTGAGTTTGTCATCGAGTCGAAGCTCTTTCATTGGAATGACAAGGGATTCGTCAAATAAGCATTTCTTTAGATTAGAAACGTGGAAAGTATTGTGGATATCACTGAGCTCTTCATGAAGCTCAAGTTTATATGCCACTGGGCCAATCCGTTCAAGGATTTTGAAAGGTCCAATGTACCGAGGGTTAAGCTTTCCTTGTTTTCCGAATCGGATGACATCTTTACTAGGTGATGCTTTTAACATAACACGATCTCCAACTTGAAATTCTAAAGGCTTTCTTCTTATATTGGCATAACTTCACTGCCGGTCTCTTGTAGCTTGCAAGCGTTGTCGAATTTGCACTATTCTTTCAGTGGTTTCATGGATTATTTCTGGTCCCGTAAGTTGAACATCTCTAACTTCGCCAGCAAAAGGTATTCTTGCACTTTCGACCTATAAAGTGCATCAAATGGTTGCAGCCCTTTATACTGGCATTGGAACTGTTATTGTCCCCCCCCCCCCCCCCCAACCCCCCCTCCCACCCCTCCCCTACCTCCCCCACCCCTCCACCACTCCCCCCCGGCTCCCCCAGACCCGTCATCCCATCCTTTTCTAAATATATATCACAGACGACAGACCATGTTTCAAGTGTTTGGATGTCTTTCACTTTGTCCATCGGTTTCTGGTTGATATGCCTTTACTCATGTCTAATTGAGGCACCCAAAGCACTTTGGTACATGATTGCCAGAATCTGGATGTGTAATGAATGTCACGATCTGGATGGATAGATACTTTGCACTCCATGCCGGGGAGGAATTTCTTTTATGTATAATCTTGTAAGGGTTTCCATACTATCTGTCTCTCGGGTAGGGATGAAATGTGCGGATTTGGTGAGGCGATCGACAATGACCCAGATTGTGTCATGTCCGTTTGAGGTTTTGGGTAGTTTTGTGATGAAATCCATTGTTATTCTCTCCCACTTCCACATAGGAATCTCCGGTTGTACCAGTAAGCCGGATGGCTTCTGACATTCTGCTTTAACTCTAGAGCATGTTAAACTTTTTTCAACATACTCAGACGATGATTGCCTTCATATTAGGCCACCAATAGAGTTTCTTTAGATCCTGATACATCTTGTCAGAACCTGGGTGAATGGAATACTTCGATTTATAGGACTCATGCATGATCAAGTCTCTCAGATTACCAAAGAGTGGTAACCAACTTTGATTCTTGATACATCAGGTTCCATCAGGACGTATTTCAAATGATTTGTCCATTCCTCGTAAGTTTTCAGCCTTGATGTTTTCTTCTTTGATTGCCTCGGTTTGAGCTTTGAGAATTTTGTATGGGTTGGATAAAGTTTGGATGAATGTCATAACATAATGAATCTAACTCGGAGGAGTTTTGATTCGTTCACTTTTCGGCGTAGGCATCTACTACATCCATTTGCCTTTCCAGGATGGTAGCGAATTTCACAATCGTAATCTGCAAGCAATTCTAGCCAATGGCGTTGTCTCATGTTTAACTCTTTCTGATCATAGGATATGTGAAGGTCCTTTTAAATGAATCAGTGACACAAGTTACATTTGGTTGCAATATAGATAGTGTCTATAAATTTTAAAAGCGAACACTTATCTCCTCCTAATTCGAGATCATGAGTGTATAGTTTTCTTATTAAGGCTTAAGGTGTCTAGATATAATATGCTATATATTTCTATTTTGCTTAAACACCGCTCCAGACTTGAGGGATGCGTCACAGTAAATAAAAATTGTATTTCCTTCTGGTATATGCTAAAAGATTGGAGCTTCACATAGCTTTTGTTTTAGTATTTGAAAAGCCGACTCTTGGTCTTTTCCCCAGATATACTTCTTGTTTTTCTGAGTTAATTCAGTCAAAGACTTTGCAATCTTCGAGAAATCTTTGATAAATCTCTGATAATAGCCGATAAGTCCTAAGAATTGACGTATTTTTGTGGGTGTTGTAGGAGATGTCCAATTCTTAACTGCTTTAATCTTGGCGGGGTCTACATGAAGTCCTTGATTATCAATTAAGTGTCCAAGAAATTGACGATACGAATCTAGAAATCACACTTGGAGGAACTGGCATACAACTTCTCTTTTCGTGAGTAATATATAGGAATTATTCTCAGATGATTTGCGTGACGTCTTTCTTTGTTATAGAGTGATGAGAATATCATGATGAAACTATCATTAAATTTATCTAAGTAATGGGTGTATACACACAAGTTTCATGAGTGATCCATGAATACAGCAGGTGCGTTAGTTAAACCAAATGGCATCACTTGAAATTCATAGTGTCCGTATCTTGTTTTGAAAGCAGTCTTGGGAATATCTTCATCCCTGACTCTCAGTTGATGATAGCCTGATCTTAAGTCAATCTTCGAGTAGACACTCAAACCTTGAAGTTGGTCAAATAAGTCATCGATCCTGGGTAATGGATAACGATTCTTTATGGTAAGTTTATATAACTCCTGATAATTGATACACATTCTGAAAGATCCGTCTTTCTTTTTAACAAATAAGACAGGAGCTCCCTAGGGTGAAGTACTTGGTCGGATAAAACCTCGGTCTGCTAACTCTTGAAGTTGGTTAGATAGTTCCTGCATTTCTGAAGGAGCTAATCTATAAGGTGCTCGGGCTACAGGTGTCGCTCCTGAAATTAGATCGATTTAGAATTCTACTTGGCGAACGGGAGGAAGGCCAGGTAGATCTTCAAGAAAAACTTCTGGAAATTCTTTTACTACTGGGATATCTTCTAGTCTTTTCTCGTCTGACTTCTTTTCCATTACTTGGATTACGAAAACTTGACAACCTCGGGATATATATCTTTCGGTTTTTATACAGGATATGAGACTTAGTCGGGTTTTACTTTGGTCACCTCGAATGATCAAAGTTTCACCGTTGATTGGGATGTGGTTGACCTTATGTCACAAATCAATTCTGGCATGATCCTTGGATAACCAATCCATACCAATGACGACGTCGAAACTACCAAGTTTGATCGGCATAAGATAAATTTCGAAAGGTGGGTTTAACAAAGTCTAGTTGCACCTGAATAAACGGTGTTTTGTGAATTACTAACGTTTCCGGTTCACAGCCATTTCGTATAGTGTAATTTGTATCTATTGTAATGGGTGGAATATTTAGACTAGAGGCGTAGAGTATGGATTTCGAAGCTTTTATCTGCTCCGAATCAATTAATACTTTAGACTAGATGTTTAGTTTAGAAGGAACGTACCCGTGACTACGTTCGGGTCTTGGTGAGCATTTATTTCCCTCATATGTAGGCTCTTCCCTAGGCAATGTTGTGGTGGTCTTGCGGCACTGATTTTGATAATGCCATTTCTCTCTAAGGCATGACAAGTAACTGTCATAGTAGCAGGATTACTTCTAGTGGTGACCTTTGTTTTTGCAGTTTTCTGGTCTAGATGGCCCACCTTGTTACAAGTATTCACACTTAACAGTGCAAGGTCCTGTGTGATGCAGAGTGCATTTCTTACACAAGGGACGGTTTCCAATATACCTATTGTTTTCAGTTGGAGTGACAGCATAAGCCCTGAAGGTTTCCTGTCTTATGTTCTATTGTGGTTGGTGATTATTGTAGCGGTTGTTGGTGTTGGTGTTACGGTAGTTGTTGTTGTTGAAAGTTCTTCTATCGTCAAACTTTCATTTGTGATCACTTGATACTTGCACCGGAGTGTGCTTTGTTACCTGATCCAGTAGCCTTTGGGCTATGTTAATGGCTTCCTCTAGAGTTTGAGGTTTAGAGAAGGTAACATTCCCTTCAATACTTCGAGCCAATCCCCTGATGAAAACTTCCATTATTTTCTCAGAATCTGGCATCATAGTAGGACATAAGGTTGTCAATTCCTGGAATCTTCTCACATATGTCTTGAGATCATTCCCCTTCACAGTCAGATGGTAAAATTCATCTTCCATCTTCTAGACCTCAGTTCGGGGACATTACTTCTTTATCAACAGCTTCTTGAATTCAACCCAAGTAATCTTGCAAGCTTCTTTATCCCATAGGGGGGTGGGGGAGGGGGGAGGGTGAGGGGGGGGGTTGCATTTTTTTTTTTTTTTTTTTTTTTTTTAAAAACAAAAAAAGAAAAAAAAAAAAAAAATAAATAAAAAAAAAAAATAAAATAAAAAAAAAAAAAAAAAATAAAAAATAATAAAAAAAGGGGCAATAGCATTCCAACAGGATAAGCTTCTTCAGGTAAAGTACCAGTAACATACTTCACTTTGCAGTTCTTTGGTTATAATTGATAGGGGTAAACACTGATTTAGTGTTGACCAACACGGATAAGTCTGACAGCTCCTTCTGAACCTTTGAAATTGAAAGGTTGGCAGCTCATGAACTCTTTGTGTACACTTTCTTTGCTATTAGGAGCTTTCTTTCTCTGATGTTTCTATGGTAATTGTCAGCATTTCCATTGTTGCTGGGCTGATACTTCCAGAGCTGCGTAACACTGAAAACAACTAGTTTCATTGATGGCAGCTTGAGTCATGGCTGGTGCTTCAGATAGTTGATGTCTTTTGGAGGCATTCTATCAAACATAAGGGACAACACGTAATAAGAATGATATCACCAATTCTTCCTTATAATGCGTAAGTCAAACACATAAACATTGTCATATAGTGTTATCATAGAAATACTTATTTGATATGAATTCTAAACAGTATTAACTTGATTAGTTATTTTCTAGGGGTCCGGTAAGATTCTTATATAATGAAACTCGGAGATGAAATATAGAACATAGGATGAATATGGAAATGGGGATCACCATATTATTTCTTAACGACTTGCCCTTTGTACTGTACATAGTCAAAATTTGACTGTTTGTTATTTACCACACATCCGTAGGCTAGGTTAAAAGCTATAACTATAGTATTCTAATCTAGTAGTCCGATGGTCTTCCTGGTGTTTTGTGTTCATAGATTGCATCCAGAAGACTTTCCTTATCTGCTTGGTGACGAATCTAGATCTCCTTGATAATTTGTTCTAGATTAGCAATCATGAAGCGATCCAGAGAAATCTTGCTGTTATTTCCTATTTGCTTTCTTTGAAGTTTAGCAATTTGAGTACGAGACTCTTGGAGTTCAGCTTCTAGATTGTCAAAGTCTTGTTGTATGATCACCCGACCATTTCCGAGACCTTCTATTTTGTCTTCTATGTGTTCAATGCGATCGAGAGAG
Organism: Tanacetum coccineum; assembly: GCA_026074375.1. Lineage (NCBI taxonomy): Eukaryota > Viridiplantae > Streptophyta > Magnoliopsida > Asterales > Asteraceae > Tanacetum > Tanacetum coccineum. The sequence continues at coordinate 28,311 of BQNB010058183.1, forward strand.
AGAGTTCATCTAGCTGATTCAAAATTTCCTCAATTTGTAACCTCGTGACGTTCTAGACTTGTCTTACGAGAGCTTTCTCCTATCTCAAATACTTGAGGTAGCGCAGAAGTAGAGGAGAATGATCGGTCTCGACCTCGTTTCTTAAGTGGCAATAGGTGGTGGTGGAATAGGTGATTCTTTAGCATAATATTCATGCATGATTTTTATATAGGGGTCATCATGAAAAAGTGAAAGAGTTGGTGAAGCTATTGGAACTAAGCCAAATGAGTTATTTGAAGAGCTAGAATAAGTATTTCCTGGTGTAGCTGGGACATAGTCCGGGGAAGCTGGGATATAGTCAGGAAAGTTAGAGGAAAAAGAATCCTCAATATTGGAAGTAGGGTGGCTAGGAGAAGACAACGCTCTGTTAACAACCCAACGGTAAATAACATAAGTTATTTATATAATAGTATAATAGTTATGTACTTTACATACTATTCCGGAAGATGTAGTGGCACGGAGGACTTTCTTAGATGGAAAAAGAAAAGTAGTTATAGTTAAGGTTTCAACCTTGTTCTCTATAACCGTGGCTCTTGATACCAATCTATAACACCCCCCTTTTTGACATATAGCAACGGAAGCTAATCTGGGGTATTATTTCATAGTATAATAGTCATAATCATAGAAAATGACTCAAAAGAGACGTTTTTAAAAGATAAGTTATCATTTATTATTTCATCAGGTTTTTACAAACGAAGGTCCAATAATCTACATGATAACATAAGTTTTGAATTGATACATTTTAGCCATCTTCAAGTCCGTGCCACTCCGTGCCATAAGTTGCTCAAATACCTGAAATAAACATGCTAAAAAGGTCAACACAAAGGTTGAGTGATATTCATAGGTTTATGTTAAACAGTTTGAATACAAGTTCAATAGTGGGTTACGTTGTTATTACACCATAGTGTAATAATTCAATGAGTTCAATTATTTAGAAAAATATTATTATTGCCCTAAGCTCATGCACCGAGACCTTGAGATAATCAATAATCTACAATAGTTGCTCCCAACGGGTTGCCTTGCAAAACACCGCATAGTGTTCAAATGAAGTGCGTTTGGTTACCAGAAAGTATAGGTACACCAACGGGGAAGCTCAGTCCCAAATAGATCTATTCACAGCATTCGCGCTTACTCCAAAAAGTAATTAACGGTTCATGATAGTGGAGTCTTAATGCCAAAAGTAAGGACTTAGGCAATAATATATCAGGATAGCATACAGTTGAAAAAAAAATTCGTATTCATGGTTTATAGCATGTATCTCCCTCGCGGGTTTATGAAAACATTAGAAGATTTAAAATTTGAGGCTATGAACTCACCTTAACACAGGAAATCTAATTGATGGCAAAAGTATATCAAGTGAAAGTAACGGCTTCATCACGCAACTTGGGGTAATATGTCAAGTCTTAGTGTGATGGTTTATGATTTAAAACTTTATAAAGTTTAACGTATTACTTTGATTTATTAATTTATGGAAATATTGTATCACTGTTCGGGCCATCATAATTCAAAGGTCATGCAGTAAACGTTTGAGGAGCCAGGACACTTTAAATCGTAAATCCAGCAAACTCGTCAAAACGTATACCCAAATGAAACTCCTCACATGAAGCTCCCTAGTAATGTGATACGATAAATTTTTAAGTTTCTTCAAAAGTTAGTCGATGATAAATTACGTTAAATAGATAACGTAATTGTTTTATAATGCGCCGATTCGATGATTAATAACGATTAATGTGTCGGGTTTTAATAAAATCGGGTTTTATAATATTAATATATATTTTTATAATTTATATAAAAATATTATATTTTATATTTTTAAGTTTGCAAAAATGGCAATATATACCCTTGGTTTATAAACTTTTACAAGTTTAGTCCTTTATATATAAAGTATATATAATTTAAACCTTTAACTTTGAAACTTGGCAAGATAGGTCCTTATAGTTATGATTTTAGAATAATGACATTTTCAGCCCTTCTAGTTATAAATTTCAAAAAGTTACGATATATACCCCTATGCATGAAAATATTTACAAATCAAGTCCAAAAAGCCATGCAAGCTTATTTTAGGGTTCCAAATGATATTTGCAGGTTATAGCTTATTAGAATAAGCTAAAATAAGATGTTCTAACATAACAAAAGTTTAGAAAAAGGATTCGTTAGCTAGAAAATCAAAACGGGTCGTTTTTAGGGTTTTAACCAAAAACGCATGGGTTTGAGGATTCAAGGAAGCGATTGTATGTATAATATTTTTATCGATTTAAAAGATTCATATATGATCTTAAGAGTATTATGAACATACTAATACAGATTATAAGCTTATTGAACAAGAATTTTGGCTTACTTGAGCTAAAATGGGCAAAATGGGGTTTCGGGTTCGTACGCTAGTAAACGACCTTAAAGTTTTCATTTTTTCTGATTTTTGGCTTCTATTATGAGTTGGGACTTCTCTTGTTCCTTTTAGTCTGATTTTAAGAATCCATTTCGTATTTATGATGAAATTTGAGGTGTGTTTGAATGGTTTGCATGTTTCGGCTATATATAGTGCTCAAATGAGCTTGGTGCCCAAGTTTTGGTGTTGGATGAGTGTCCTAGCTAGTGGAGATGACTAATGAAGGCTAGATGGTGATTAGGAAGAGCTAGGAAGGTAGCTATGAATGGTGGAGTGGTGTGGAGGGTCACGGCTAACCACAAGGATGATAAGGAGGTGTTTGTTTACTTGGTGGACAAGGGAGGTGAATAAGGTGCTTGTAAGGTGCTAGGGTGGCTGCTAGGTGATGTCATGGTGATGCAAGGGAGGTGCTTGAGGTGCTTGGTTTATTAAAAATGGGTAAAAATGAAAATAAAGGGGTGTCGGGTTTGGTTTTTAGGGTTTTAAAATGTGGATTAGGGTTAGGATTAGTGATAGTTTAAGGTTTAGGATTAGTTTTAGGATTTAGATTAGGGTTTAGGATTAAGGTTTAAGGTTTAGTTTTAAGGTTTAAGGTTTAGTTTTAGGTTTAAAGTGAAATTAGGGTTTTAGGGTTTCATTTAGGGTTTAGGGTTTTACATTAGTGGTTTAGAATGACTTAGGGTTTAGGTTTAGGATTTAGAAGTCATGCATTAAGTGCTTGTACCTTGTGCTAGAGTGGTGGTAAGAAACTAAAGTAGTTTAGGAGGTAAAATGACCTAGTTTGACTTTCTTGCATTATTGACTTGTACTTTGAGCTTTAATGTGTTGTACATTGACTTGGAAGGAAAATATAATTCAAATGTTGTGCATTGTACACTTGTACACATGCTTGAAAGGCTTGCACATTCATTTTATATGTATACATTACATATAATTAGGGTTTAGATGTAAACGTTAATGTTTAATGCTTGTTTTGATATAACGTTTTGAAAAGTACGTTAAATGAATAATGTACTTGGTAAAAATGAAATTAAGATATAGACTTGACATATTAGGATGTTTACATGATATAAAACTAGATATAGATGGCATTGGTAGAGGTTGCGTGAGCTCGTTTACTTTAGAGATGCAAGTTACGTTGCATAATGAGATAAAGCAAAAAATTTCCATGTAAAGAGGTGACATATATATATATATATATATATATATATATATATATATATATATATATACTATATATATATTATTTATATAATAGATGGATATTACAAGAGCTTCTATATTAATAGATGGGATAATTCATTGATGAAAAATACGGGTTGTTTACCATCTCAGCGCCGCCTGGCTGGGTATGCAAACTTCTGGATTTTGGTATCGCTGGTTAAAATCAAAGTGATGTAAGGAGTTAGAACGAGTTCCTTATATTGTTTGAAAGCTAGTAGAGTCTACTTTATGATAATGAAACTTTCAAGCGTCTAATTGTAATGTATTTTAAAAAGTATATAAAGGGAATGCCACAAGGTCATTCCTGGTCTTGCGTTTAAGTAAAGTTATCAAATTTTTGGTCGAATTTTGAGTCTAAAAAGGGGCGTTTCAACTTTGGTATCCGAGCTTTGGTATAAGTGAAGTAGGTTTTCCAATTTTGGTTGCCTAAACTTAAGAACCACCTCTATTAGATGCGTCATTCCATAAGATTATAAATGAAGAATGAGAATGCCTTAGTTATAAGGTAGTTAAGTGCTTGCGACAAATAGAATGATGATGCTTAGGCATATTAATGAGTATGCAATGTGTTATGGTCATTGATTATATGACTTTGATGTTGATTAGAATGTTAAATGCTTCTTAGAAAGTTATAATTGAAAATGTAGATGTATTTATGTGATGTAAGTATATGAAAGTTACTTACATGTCTAAGTGTTATATAAATATGGAATGGCATGATATTACGAGAAGTAGAGTTAAATAAAGGTATAAATGTTTGAGTTATGGAAAGGTTTCTTATGTGAAAACTATTATGTATTGAAAGAAAGGGTTAAATATGGGAATATGTGCTTATGTAATGTAAGGTCTATGCTATGTCAATTATATGTTTAAGCAATGTATGATAAGTATGATGGTATAAGTTTATGAAGTATTTAAGCTAAGTAAAATGCATAAGGTTGCATTTTAAATAAATCATGATGAAAATATGGGAATAAGGGCAAGCAAATGAGAATAGATGCTAGTAAGCATGATATGTAAAGGTATGCTTAAAACGTGATGAGAAATGTCACATAGAAAACATGATAACTTAATCGAAATGTTAAATACGGATAAATGTGGTGAATGAATGATGTTGAAGAAGAATTGCACTAGAAATCTTAAATGATGCTAAGTACTCTAAATGAATGATAAAGAATGAAATAATCATGTTAATATATGAAAGGGATGCATTGATGAATAAAGTGAAGTAAACGAACATGTTATAAGAATGACATATGTAAGGTTTATGCGCGAGAAGTTAAGCAAACTAAGATGATGCTTAGAAAATTGAATAAGTTGCCCACTTGAGGTTGATAAGAGAATGGTAAATGAAATGTGAAAATGTACATGTATATGTAATACATGATTTAGATCTAGTGGAATATAAGTAAGATGATAAAGTGTGAAGTAGAATTTCTTAAGGCAATAAAAGTAGAAATGAAAAGTATATGACTAGAAAGGTATATAGATGATGAAAAGAGTAAAGAAAGATAAATTAAACATAGCTTGGGTCCAATGCTCGGAAAAGGTTGATGATACCACAAGGGTATCGATAACGGGTAAATCCCTACGAGGAGAAAGCCAAATGACGAAATGTAAAGACCAATGCAAGTTTGGTGATACAACAAGGGTATCAATTATGGGCGAATCACTGACGGGGGAGAAATGCCAAGTTTACTTTTGGAAAAAGTTAAGAAAAGATATTGGATTCCAAGGACTATAAAAGTGATATTGAAGTAAATGAGACATAATATTGATATTATTGAAAAGTAATGAAAATTAGTTTGTGGATTGTTTATGTCGAAAAGTGTATAAGTAGGATGTTTTACAATCTTATTATTTAAATAGATTAGGACTCTTTTTCATTTAAATAAAGAAATTGTGAATTACCAAACCATAAGTTTAGACTTTCTTATTTGCATTGATTGGGACGCTTCTCAATGTAAGTAAAGAAGTATGGACAAGTGGGCTTATGTGTTCTCGGCATAGCATTAGAGGTGATCAAGAAGTAGAAGATGAAAGTTTAAGATTAGTTAGAAGTTGTAGGAAATAAGATAGGTGAAATAAGAGTTAGAATCCAATTTACTAGAGACTTTAAAGAGAGAAAGCTAAGTTTAAGACGTTAAAAGTATAGGACTAAGGATGAAAATTAAATTGATGTTATCTTATGCTTTATGGCATGGTACCAATGTAAGTAATGAATATAGTGGTCGCTAAATTGTATTAGCACATTTATGTAAAATGTGAAAGTATCAGTTAAAGTTTGAATTTATGAAGTCAAAGGTATTGAATTTCCAAGCGGCTTATAGTCCTTGATGAAAAATTTACTAAAAGAAGTAAAGAAAGCAAAGTGTCATAATGGAAACGATACAGTGAAATGTCAAGATAACTACGCTAAATAAGAAAGTATAAGCTAAAGTTGGCGCATGATAAGTTAAGATAACGCAAATTCTCAAGTGACATGTAATAATTGATAAAAATTTAGAAAAGAAATGAATGAGAATGTAATGATATAGAGAAAAAAGTTATTAAAATGATAGAATCGGAAATGATAAATGACACCTAAATGACGATTGTCATTCAAAAAAGTGTAAATGAGATAGAAGTAAGCGTGAAGTAGAACATGCTAAGGGTAATTAGAGGTATTAAGGAAGGGCTAGAAGTGCAACACCATATAGGTTGATGCAACTAGTTGAGTATATGTTATAGAATGCTACAAGGAAATATGGGGTCAATGTGACCAAGTTTGGGTTTAGAGTAGAAGAACAAATTTTGAGGACGAAATCTAAATAAGGGGGATAGATTTTAACACCCTAAAACCAGTTTATAAGTATTTAATTACGAGAATGCCATTAGAAAGTTTGACTATGACTTTTATAATTTTGAAGACGTTATGTAATTGGTTAGTCAACCTGATAGTCAAACCTAAAGTCAAATGTATAAGTTATAAGGTTTTATAAAGTATTATGTGGCCAAAATAAGAGAAAAGGGACTTGAGGGACCATTCTTGTCAAATGGTAATACTTGCACCAACAAATATCTGGATACTTCATTTTATCCAAAATATTCCAGAAGTGTGATTGTGTTTCTGTGTGTGTCGAACAAAGAAAAAGGGAGAGAAGAACACAAGACTAGTTGATGATTAATTATGAAGAGATTAAGGTCTCATTCAACGAGTAAATATTTAGCAATGATCCTACAAGGTAAGTAAGCTCTCCTTTGATTTGAATTGAAGAATTTTGAATTAGGATTCTTAAGTATAATTGGGGATTTATGGTAATTGCTATTCTAAGATGAGTAGTGAGATGTTTAATAATGTGGGTAAAGGTTTAATGTAAGGAAATTGGGGATTTCGTCATATGATCAAGATATGAACATACGATGATTAAGGATGGAATTTGAGTAAGATTAATGGGTTGTGTAAACCCTTGATAATGATATTATATTAATATGTTGATAGGTAATTGTAATGATAATTGAGTAGGAATCAAGGATTGATGATGATGACGTTCTTGATGTTTCTAGCTTGGATTCAAGGTAAGTAAATTGATTATGAAAGATGTTATATTGAATTTATCATGTTTGTTTAATGTATTATGTCTTAAGGAAATGAAAGGATTAGGACTTGTATGGTTTAGGTTAGGAAGATGAACTAGTTGAGCTTGGCATAGTTAGGATGTCACTGATGATGCATGGAGCTTAAGAATAGATGTGTATCCTGATGGTAAGTGTTTATCAAAAGATGTGAATAGCTATTTTATGATTTTAGCAAGGTATAAAAGCCTATGTGTGCATTTATGAATAATGGATTAAATTTTATGATGCGAATGTGTAAAATGAAATATGATAACTTGTATGTCGTTTACTTACTAAGCGAAAGCTTACATGTTTAAATTACAATGTTTTGTATGTAAAATGTGAAGAAGGTAAGACCTTGGAATAAGGCACATGGCTTGAGAGATTAGCACGTTGGATTATGCGTATGAAGTAAATGTTAGATGTCGAGCTCGATCAATGTTGAACCCCCAAAGTGTCCTAATGGTTTGTAAGTGTTAAGTGTCAAGTGTCAATGTCTTGGTATTGGTCTTGTATATGGAGAAATGTAAGTGGGTCAATAATGTATGCAAACGGGTCAAATGGGGTGTTTGGTAAACCCATAATTTTATATGTTTTGGGTCATTTCGACCACAAATGTTTATGATAATGTTGTATGCGCGCATTTTGCTATGTTTCACCAATTACTCCATAATTACTGCAATTCTCAAATATAAATAATTAAGTAACAATTCTTTGCAATAACTATACAAAATGGGTTAATATCATTGGATAAACGATGCTATAAAATAGACGTTATTTTTTGCATCTGCAACAGTTTTAGTGGGAATGACACCTTTAGAGTCAAGGATTTGTCTGGTGGGAACATCGAGCCTGTTATAAAACAAGATTACTTCCTGCATATCAGTCAAATAGTGTTGGGGACATTTCATCAAGAGTTCTTTAAATCTTTTCCAGGCTCGGAAAAGGCTTTCACCCGGTTCTTGCTGAAAATTGTTAATCTCCTCCATTTTCTTTGTAGTACGAGCAGCTAGGCAGTACTTGTTCAGAAACTTTATTTTAAGGGTTTCCCAGTTTGTAATTGAACCTGATGGTTCGTTCTTGAGCCAACGACTTACGGCTCTAGTTACGAACATGGGAAAAAAACCGCGAAGCATTATTGATTTAGTCACCTTGAGTCATCCCCCCTCCCCCCGCGCCACCCCCACTCCCCCCCCCCCCCCCCCCCCCCCCACTCCGGGGGGGGGGGAAAATAAAAAATGTGTAAAAAAACAAAAAAAACCCCTCGCAAAAATACTATCAGTATTTTAATTACTCTAATCAAGTTATTTCTAATTACTTGTTAAACCTATGCTATATACGTTTTCTAATAGGATTGGGGGGTTTTCAGCCTGAGAGACTGGCACAGATTTTATGGTATCAATTCTAAACATAATAAACATGCAAGAAAACAATCAAAAGATAAAAGAGCGGTACAAGCCAAATAATACAAAATCGTATTGGCCATATTAAATCCGATTAAATGCTGGTTTGTTTATTTAGTGCAATGATTTCTTATCTCGAAGCGGCATATCATTCTTAAGACTTAGGCGGGACATCATCCTAAGACCTAGACACGTTGAATCCTGTCATAATTAACATATCCGCATAAAGCATCCTTTTAGTTTAATTATAATCTATCTAGGGATTAAAGCAATGATGATCTTGATAAACCCTAGCCCATCGGTTACCCACTTAATGTTTGACGGTATTTTATATACTCGTAGTCCACTATTAAATGATTACCGAACGATACCAAAAATTAAATGATTACAAGAGTATAGGAATTACTCAGTGTCTTCTATGGAATCGTGATCGATGCTTGACCTTTGGTTGCTCTTCTTTTCTTCAAAAAATCATCTTTTATGTGTATGGTATGAAGAATATGATTTCGCACACTGAAAACTTGTTTTTGAGTCTTCTATTTATAGTCTCTGAAAAGGGATGGATACGCCGTATTAGGCTAGGCCAATATGGTGTATTGGGGTGTTTCCCTTGGAGTGCGCGCAAAGTTAATAATCAATCTGCAATATCTTCCCAAAATATATTATTCACCAAATCTCTGAATAGTAATCTTGTTGGATACGGCGTATTGAAGATGAGTGATACGCCGTATTAGGAATTGATAATACGCGTTTTCTTATGAAGAGTTGGCGTTGATACGCCGTATGTCTTTTCCTGGATACGGCGTATTGGTCAGAATTTAACAATCTTCACATATCTTCGTTTTAGCTCCAAAATATGCGCCTTTTAGTATGTCTTCACAAATCACTCCTTAATTACTGCAAATAACACTTTTAAG
>BQNB010058184.1:0-37874 GCA_026074375.1 Tanacetum coccineum
TTTGGGGACCCAAGCCATCACTGACTTGGATCTGCCTTGTGCATCAATATAATCAAACTTTTTTTAGGGTGATTGATGCACTATTGTGTTTGGAAACATGGTTTAAAACTTTAGTCTTTGGGTTTGGAAACCAAAGACTAAAGTTTTAGATACCTTTGAGTCTGAACTTGAAGATGAGTAAGCCATGAGTGCATAATTATGTCCTTCCTTTACCTGATCACTCCAGTCATACCCACCAAGACCATCACATGACACCAAAGCTATAGAATTGGATTTTTCCATAGGCACAATCCTTCTTGTGCTTTCTTTGTTCTTGTTGTCTTGATTTCTTGGAGCTCTGCATTCTTTAGCAAAATGACCCTTCTTGTGGCAGTTGTAGCACTCTACTTTAGACTTATTAAAGTCAACAGACTCATTACCATTGATAGTAAGCTTCCTACCTGTATTCTTTAAAAACCTTCTAACCCTCATAGTCAACATAGCCATTTGCCATCTCAAATCCATTTCTTCTAAATCATCTGGATGGATTTGTTGCAAGTCCTCATGTGCAAGTTGAGGATTATTTGGTTGACTAGCAAGGAATGTACAAATAACAGCATCACTCAAGTTGTCAATATTAGAAGCATTAACTTGCGTATTAGCAGCAGAAATTCCATTATCAGTATTAACTGCTTGAGCAGTACTAACTACTCCATTAGTACTGCTATTGTTGTTATTTGAAGAGGACACAAAAGTCACATCCCTTTGACTTCAAGTTCATACACCTTAAGGTTGTTGTAGAGATTATCCATGCTCATTGTATCCAAATCAGTTTTATTCCTCCACACAACAACATGTCTGTTCCATTCAAGTGACAAACTTCTTAATAGCTTCTGGTTCACATCTTCTTGTGAAATCGTTTCTCCTAAAAGCTCCAACTGACTCACAAGCTTTTAAAGCCTATCAAAAGTTTGATCAAGCATCTCTGAGCTTGGAGCAGTAAAGTTTTCATATTGCTGCTTTAAAAGATTCCTTTGTATCTTCTTTGTAGCTGCATTCCTACCAAATCTCATTTCTACAGCTTCCATCAATAGCTTAGCATCCTTAATTGAGTTAAACTTTAACTGATGTTCATTAGGAATGCCCATCTTTATACTACTTCTAGCTTTTACCTCTAATCGTTTTTGAGCCTTCTCTTCAGCAGTTGTAGGAGGCATTACTTTCTAAACATCCTCTACAACTATTGTTTTTGGTGTAGTGTTTCCATTCTTTATGACTTCCCAAAGTGCATAGTCTATCATCTGGGTGTATTGTTCAATCCTCTTCCTCCATATCTCAAACTCACCCAGTTTGAGCATGGGAACTTTAGATGCAGCCACCGTGTGTGCAGAATCTTGATTCATATCTTCTAGCAAAGTTTCTCAAAGCAACAATCTCTGATACCACTTGTTGTCCCAGTTATAGGATACCTCTTGTCGGATCTAACTTCAATAGATCGAATTCCTTAAGCTTGTTTAAGGTTTAGTTATATTAGATAAATCTAACACAACTATAATAGAAACTTTGTTAAATGTATTAAAGATTATACGAAATCTAATCTTTAATAATAGAAGAATTCTTAATGAAACAGTAACACAAGATCACAATTCAACAAACAATAAAAGCTCCAATATTATTAAGAATAATACGAATACTCTCCTAGTATTAGGGTTACAAAACCTTGAAGCTATGAATAACACTTATCAAATCATCAAACAACATCATATTAAACTCTATACCCTAGGACCTCCTTTTATACACCAAGGATTCCTAGTCGATTTACAATATATTCCTAAGACTTAGAATATTGTCTATGTTCTATTCTATAAATAACTAATACTTATCACGTAAGTAATTTTGATCTCCAAACAATCTTTATCCTTTCTCTGATAGTAGAAACTCTTTCAGCAGTCTTAATCTTTGAGCAATAGTAACTTATACACCAGCAGCATTAACTAAGCACAAGCAGTAGTAAATACTTAGAATATTTTCTTTTAATCTTCACCAGCAGTACTGACTTTACACTAGCAACACTAAGTTTATACTAGCAGTACTAACTTTATACTAGCAGTACTAACTACTTAGCATATTTTTCATTAAAGTTAATGAACAACACTAACTTTAGCTTAGCAGCAGTAACACAAACTTGAGCAGCAGTAACTCTAGGATTATCAAGAAGTCTTTTAATCCCAACACGCCGTATACAAATAATCAATTAAATCGTATTGCTGAATCAGAACGGATACGCTATATTTGACAGAAAGTTGGATACGTCGTATTTAATGGAAGTGGATACGCCGTATCGGTTTATCGACCAGAATAGTGTATTATGAAAAACAATTAAATAAACAACCAATTAAAACACACAGACAATACAAGCAAACGAGACAGAATTATACACTAATCTAAATTACACTAATCCTAAGGGTTAGATATAATCTACTGTTAAAAACCAAAATATCAAATAAAAATCAAGATTAATTTTCTCTCCCCGACAGCGGCGCCAAAAACTTGATTGTTTCGCTGTGTGGCTGTAATTTATGATTCTAGATTTAAATTTATATTTTGCCGACTTAACCAAAAAACAACACTTTAACGGGCTGTGTACCCGGTTGGTGATAGTTTCGTGGTAAGTATGGTGTCAATCACTAAGAGAGAGAGAAACACTTTCAATTTATTAATACTTTGGTTTTTTAATCTAAGTTAGTCTAATCTATGTTAAACCTATGTTAATCCTAAATCTAATAGATAAGGGGGATTTTAGTCTGAGAGACTGGCACGGGTTTGGTGGTGACTAAAACCAATTAGAGACACTAAAACACACGTAAGCAAATTAACAGAAGATAAAAGAGCGGTCTAGCCAAATATAAGAAAACTGTATTAAACATTATTAATCCAATGAGAACGTTGGTTTGTTTATTTAGTATAATGATTACTTATCATGAGGCGGCATATCATTCTTAAGATTTAGTCGGTACTTCTTCCTTTAACCTAGACACGTAGAATTCTATCACAATTAAACGCATCCAAATAAAGCATCATTGTTTGCTGATTATAATCTATCTTAGGGATTAAAGAAATGGTGATCTTGTTAAACCCATCTCATGAAGACTTTACCCACTTACTCCTTAATGGCAATTCATACACTAGTAGTCCGCTAACCAAGTCTTTACCAATTAATCGAGAACATACTCGTTGATCCCAAGGTCACCTGTTGGTCCAACTAAGCTCACAATCTTAGGGCAAAGATAAGTCGTTATTTGTCATCCTATTGGTCCAGATGTATAAATCACTATATGGAGAGCTATCCCGACATCTAGATTACTTGGTCCGTATCACTAGATCCAGTTGAATGATAGGTCGCATACAAAAGCACATAAACAAGTATAATTTGATAAACATAAACAAGCGTTCAACAATAAATTAAGCAATTGAGATAAACAAACCAAACATTCAGATCTTCATAACAATGACTAATACCCAAAGGTATTACCCTTTAAACGTCATAATTAATACAAAAGTAATGATTTAGCCAAGGTAAACTAACTGAGTTAACGAATGATACCAAAAACTAAATGATTACAAGAGTATAAGAAATTACACGTTGTCTCCTATGGAATTAATAACGTTGCTCGACCTCTTCTGCTCTTCTTCTCCTCTGAAAATCAAATTTTGTGGTTTAGGTATCGAGAATATGATTTAGCACACTTAAAACTCATTTTTAAGTTTTCTATTTATAGGGTCTGGAATATGGTCGATACGGCGTATCCAAAGTCTTGGATATGGCGTATCAGGGGTTTCTTAGAGTAGGGACCACGTTTGATATCTTCCAGAATATATTATTTCCATATAGCTTGAATACGGCATATTGTTTATTCCGGGATACAACATATTGGATCTTGTTTCCTTCGTGGTCTTTGGTGAGTGCATGCACAAATATTCTGTATCTTCCTTGATGGATACGGCGTATTGGTTGTCAGAATAGTAATCTTCAAAATATCTTTGTTTAAGCTCCAGAATGCGTGCCTTTTAGTTAATCTTAACCAAGTACTCTGTAATTATTGCAATTATTAAATACAAACGATTAAGTAACAATAATTTGTTGTTGGGACTAAAAGACTTCTTAATGATCTTAGAGTTACTGCTGCTCAGGTTTGTGTTACTGCTGCTAAGCTATAGTTAGTGCTTGTAAAACCTAAAAATCTCAACAAGTGTAAAATTACCAAAATACCCCTAATGCAAGAAAATTTCATAAAAGCTTAAATAAAATTCATGTAAATGTTAGAAATTATAAAAATGCAACATGTGACAATTAGGAAAATTATGTAAGATTAAAATACATTATGTTATACAAGAAAAATAATTAATAATTATATATATATAATTATGCCGAAATAATATGTATTTATTTAATTATACTTTACAAATTAAATATAAAATAAATATGGATAATGACAAAATAATTATGCAAGTTTTATAATCTGATTTAACCTCTTTTTGAAAGCCCATAACTCGGCCAAAATCTCTATGTATATCTTTTATACATTTCATTTTGTTAAATCCTAAAAACAAAAATCCCGAAAACCCTAAAAACTAAAAGTGGCGGCATAAGAATTTTCCAAGGGCAAGCACGAATTTTCTAAGGTGTTTTGGAGATCAAGGATCGTGGGAAAAATATTGGAAAGATTGTAGAGTGCTTGGTTCAATCGGGGTAATTATTTTGGTTCGAATAACACAACCGAATAGCATAAATTCATAAAATCACCAAGGATCACCAAAGGTATTTTTGTATCTCATTTTTCATCATATTAATTCGTTCTATGCTTAAGAAAAATTATCATGCATGTTATTTTGGTCGAAATAATTAAAACATGTTCGAAACCCTAATTTTTAGCTAATTATGAAATCGGCATAAAAATTATTTGTACAATTGATTTTATATTTTTCTAAGGTTTTTTATATCATATATGACTCAGATAAATTGTTGGAAAAATTTAGGAAGGATTCAAATAATTATTGGGGATTTTTCTTGGTTTGCCGATTTTCGAATAAAAGGAAAAAGGAAAGAAAAATGATAAAATAAATTAGGGTTAGGGTTTTGCTATTTTTCTCCTAGGTGTAATTTATGATAATTATTGGGAAATAATGTGTTTGGGATTGGGAAAAATAAATTTAGGGTTTTGTTGGATTTAATTGATTAGCCGAATTGGGATTTAAAAGTATAAAGGGGATGATTTGTAATTTCTGAAAACTATGGGTCTTATTTTAGGAATGTTATTATTATTTAAATATTCTGTATAATAAGTGGGGTGGTATAAAAGGTTCATTTTGAATTATTTATATAAAAGGGGTTAAATTATATAATAAGTAATTAGAAATAATTAATTAAAATGAGGGGACTGAATTGTAAATCTGAAAAGTGGAAAGGTTTGGTTAGTAATTTAATGGATAAAGTATGATTTTGTCATATTTGATCTATAAGGCTTGTTTTGTAATTACGGATATTAAAGTTATTGTCTTAATTAATTAATAAACAAAAGGGCTAAATATAGATTTTTGGAAACTTACTAAAAATGGAAACTTACTAAAAATGGAAAGTTACTAAAAATGGAAAGTTACTAAAAATGGAAAGTTACTAAAAATGGAAAGTTACTAAAAATGGAAAGTATAACTTAAATGAATGGTTTGTAATTCGAATTCATCATTTCTTTAGGTTCGGTCAAGAGGGAGTGATTTTGATTTCCCTGTGGTGTTTTCTTTGATTATTGCTTTGCTTCGGAATAAGGTACAGATATTCTGACCTTATCGTTAAGGTTTCTCATGACATATTCCTCTCTATCTTTGATTACTTATGTGATTTGCTACATTTGCTCTGAGCCTTTTATCTTGGTTCTCTTATATGATCTGTTATTATGTTCTATTTGAACCCTGCTATGCTACCTTTGATATTTGAACCTTTGGCATTGAACCTTTGCTATGATCCCTTTGAAATGAACTTTGATATGACTTTGCTTTGAACCCTTCAGTTTGAGACCCGAGCCACTATTTGTTTCCTAGCCATGAAGGTAACATGGCCGTGTCATTGATGCACCTTTGGCATGACTCATGTGTGAGTGAGTGATTTCTCACGCCGTCCCCCATTCTGTTCATTCTATGCGCATTATGAAGAATTATATTTGTTTTAAGGGGCGTATGGATGCATCCTAGATTTGTTTTGTATTCGATGGATTATGACATTATGATATATGTATATTTGGTGACTGATGTTTGGGTGCATTCCACGTCTTTCACAAATTTTGGAGCTCATGACTCCATGGTTACTATGATATGATTTGTTTGGGCTTGGTAATTGGACTTGATTCGATTTTCTGATTCATCTTACCTTACACTATGAATTGACTTCTGATTTGTCTTACCTTATATTTGTATTCCTTTGATCATGTCTTGTGATATCCTTTGTACCTTATATCGTATCCTTTGATTTCCCATTATCTTTTGCATTCGATTATATATATCTGTTCACTGGGCTTTGTAAGCTCAGCCGCACTTTCTTTTCCTGCGGCAGGTATCTAAGCTAGGAGCTGGGGTTGCTTTCGGGATGTGAGTGCTGAGTGTGGCTTACCCTAGAGATCTTAGTTTTGATATATGATTTGTTATTTTTCAAGACATTCGTTATTTCGGTTATTTCGTTTGGATATGTCTGTCCTTTAAGAATTTATGTACCTTAAGTCATGTTGACTTATTTTCCTTTGGTATTTATTTAAGACTTCCGCTGTTTATGCTTGTGTTATGATTATGTATGCTTTTGATGTCACACCATATTTGTAATACTTCTACCCTTTTTGGGTCGGGGCGTTACAATTTATGGTATCAGAGCCAGGTTAATCATGACGAGGTCTTATGACCTTAGAGCTTAGGCTATGACCTGTGAGGATTGGGTAGACATTAGGTTCCTTCTGCGTAACTCTCTTCCGTAACCTATCTTGTTTTCGTTTGCTAATCGTTTTCTCGATCGTTCAGATGGTGACTACCCGTAGAAACTTAATATGACTCCTACACCATTAATTGAACGTATAATCATTTCAACCCCAATGAAGAACCATATGCTTATTGACCATGAATATGTTAACTGCCCTATACGTTTTGATGATCGTATTCGTCCTGCGAATTTACTTCCTATCCATATGTTCGACTTTGATGTGATTCTTGGCATGGATTGGTTGGCTTCTCATCGAGCTACCATTGACTGCTATGCTAGGACTGTAATCTTTGGTAACGTTCGCCAACCTGAATTTGTTTATCATGGTTCCTCACCGCTTAAGTCCGTTAAGCTCATCTCTGCTATGAAGGCACGTACCTTGATTTCTCATGGGTGCCAAGGTTTTCTGGCTTCTGTTATGGACACATCTTTGGAGAGTCCTAATATTGAAAATCTTTCTGTTGTTGAATTAGCTGTGTTTTTCCCGATGAACTTCCTGGACTTCCTCCGGCTAGAGAGAATGAATTTGGCATTGAGTTAATTCAGGTGCTGAACCTATTTCAAAGGCTTCGTATCGTTTCGGCACCCTGTTGAATGAGGAGTTAAAGGAGCAGTTACAAGAGATGTTGGAGAATGGCTTTATTAGACCCAGTGTTTCGCCGTGGGGTGCACCGGTCTTATTTGTTAAGAAGAAGGATGGGAGCATGCGCTTGTGTATTGATTTGTGTAAACCGCGAAACTCAAACCGTATTACGATGCGAACCGCTATCCTTCTTCAGCGATCAACGAATTTTGTTTTGGACAATGCAAGGGGGCCAAATATTTTTTAAGATGATCTGCTAACTGGTTATCACCAGCTTCGTGTGAGAGAGCAGGATATTTCTAAGACTGCTTTTCGTACGCGTTATGGCCACTACGAGTTCTTGGTTATGCCATTCGGTCTGACTAATGCTCCTGCCGTGTTTATGGATTTGATGAACCGTATTTTCCACGAGTACCTTGATAAGTTCGTTATTGTTTTCATCGACGACATCCTCGTTTACTCCAGTCTGAAGAGTGCATGAGCGACTCTACGGATTATGCGGGAGATTCTAAGACATTAAGCGGTTGTATGCGAAGTTTTCGATGATGCGAGTTCTGGTTTCAGCAAGTCGCGTTCTATGGTCATATTGATCTGACAGCGACATCATTCTGGATCCATCAAAGGTTGGAAGCTATCACCAAATGGCCGAGAACCTATACGTTTGATGGAATGTGAGAAAGTTTTCTGTGGCTTGCTGGTTATTACCGACGTTTTGTTGAGGTTTCTTCCCGATTAACTTACTCTTACCCAGCTGATGAAGAAAGGGTGAGAAGTTTTCTGTGGACGGAAAGAGCGTCAGGAGAGTTTGAGGAATTGAAACGGATGATTGGGTGTTGCTACGATCTTGACTCTTCCATCAGGTTACGGTGGTTTTCAGATATATAGTGATGCATCGAAGACAGGTTTGGGTTGTGTTTTGATGCAACATGGGAACGTGATCGCCTATGCTTAAAGGCAGCTGAAGCCTTATGGGAAGTAATTATCCAACCCATGATTAGGAGTCTAGCTGCCATTGGTTTTTGCATTGAAGTCTGGAGAACTATCTGTGTGGTGAAGCTTGTGTTATTTAAAGATCATAAGCGTTCTCAAATATATTTTTACTCAGTGAGACTTACATGAGACAGAGACGAGGGTTGGAACTTCTAAAAGATTATGACACTACATCCTAGTACATCCGGCATGGGCTAATGTGGTCTGCGACGCACTTAGTGAAATTGGGATGATAGCTATGGTTTGATTCCATAATCCATCATGTTTTGAGCCGTTTAGGGATGTGAGCTATGTGTAGAGGTTCTGGTGGTATTTGGGCGAGTATGAGGATAGTCTAACCTATGCTACAGATTCAAGAAGCTCAAAGGCGACAGACGGTGAGTTGTGGGCTATTGTGCAGACATGTTGAAGTAGGTAAAACATAACTGAGTTCGTGGTTGATGATGACGGTGTTGTGTGGTTTGAAGATAGTCTATGTGCTTCTAATGATCAGGTAACTTCGCGAGAAGGTTATGACGGAAGCTCATAGTTCTCTCATTTACTATATCCAGGTTCAACCAAGATGTATAGAGATTTGAAACAGTACTTTTGGTGGAATGGCATGAAGCAAGATGTGGCTACGTTTGTATCCAAATGTATGACTTGTCAGCAGGTCAAAATTGAACATCAGAGGGCTAGTGGTTTGTTACAGCCGTTGGAGATTCCTGTGTGGAAATGGGATGAGATTTCCATGGATTTCGTTACTGGTTTGCCTACTACTCAGAAAAGACATGATGCGATTTGGGTGGTTGTTGATCGGCTAACCAAGTCTGCTCATTTCTTACCCATTCGGAAGAACTATGGTATTAGTAAGTTGGCGGAGATTTTTCGACAGGAAATCGTTAGACTGCATGGTACTCCGACTTCTATTGTGTCCGACAGAGATCCGAAGTTTACGTCTCGTTTTTGGAAAGGGATTACGAAAGCTTGGGGAACTCGCCTTAAGTTCAGTACAACTATTTAATCCTCAATCCGGTTTGGTAGTCAAAGAGGCCCATTACTCCTTAGAACTTTGGAAGATATGTTGAGGGCGTGTGCTTTGGAATGGACAGGTAGCTGGATGAATATTTTGCTTTAGTGATTTGCCTACAATAATAGTTGGCATGCTAGCATCAAGGCAGCACCTTTCGAGCTTTTGTATGGTAGAAAATGTCGAGCACCTATTTGCTGGGATGAAGTAGGTGAACGTTTGATTGAAGGTCCGGAGCTCATCGAGATTACTAATGAGAAAGTGGCTGTTGCTAAGGAGAAATTGAAAGAGGCTAGATCGTGACAGAAGAGTTATGCTGATAAGCATCGACGTGACTTAGAGTTTCAAGTTGGAGATGTGTATTCTGAAGGTTTTGCCATTCAGAGAGAGTTAAACGTTTTTGGGATCCAAGGGCAAGCTCAGCTCTCGATTCATCGAGGTCCATTTGAGATTTTGGAACCGTATTGGAGATGGTTTCGTAGTCTGGCACTTCCTCCGCAGTTATCGCACGTTCACGATGTCTTTCATGTATCTCTTTTGAGGGGATACCATTATCATCCATTGCATGTCGCATCTTATCCTTTTGATCAGATTCAGCCTGATATGTCTTTGTCCGAGGAACCTGAATCCATTCTGGATCGGCAAGAGAGAGTCATGAGAAACAAAGTTATTCCTTTTGTGAAGATTCTTTGGAAGAATCACCCAGAGCGTGAGGCTACCTGGGAGACCGAAGAGTCTATGCGAGCTAGTTATCCTCATTTCTTTGTCTAGTTCGGTATGTTTTCGTTTCGTTCTCATTTCGTTTTCATTCCGGTTCATTTCAATTTTCGAGGACGAAATTTTTTTTAGAGGGGAAGAAGTTGTAAAACCTAAAAATCTCAACAAGTGTAAAATTACCAAAATACCCCTAATGAAGAAAATTACATAAAAGCATGCATAAATTTCATTTTAATTCTAGAAATTATGAAAATACAACATATGACAATTATGAAATTTATGTAAGATTAAAATACTTTATATTATATAAGAAAAATAAATAATATCTATGTAAAAATATATAAGCCGAATTATATGTATTTAATTAATTATACTTTACAATTAATATAAAATAAATATGGATAATAATAAAATAAATTAGGCAAGTTTAAAATCTGATTTAATATATTTTGAAAGGCCCATAATCTCGGCAAAATACCCCATTATATTTATCTATGCATTTTATTTTGTTAAATCCCTAAAACATAATTTCCGAAAACCCTAAAATTCAAAGAGGCGGCACAAAGAATTTTCCAAGGGCTAGGACGATTTTTCTAAGGTGTTTTGGAGGACAAGGAAGGTGGGAAAAATATTGGAAAGATTGTAGAGTGCTTGGTTCGATTGTGGTATTTGTTTTGGGTTCGAAAAGGCAACCGAATTCTATTAATTCATAAAATCACCAAGGATCATCAAAGGTATTTTTGTATCTCATTTTTCATCATATTAATTCGTTCTATGCTTAAGAAAAATATTCATGCATGTTATATTGATTTTATAAATTAAAACATGTTCGAAACCCTAATTTTTAGCTAATTATGAAATCGGCATAAAAATTATTTGTACAATTGATTTTATATTTTTCTAAGGTTGTTTATATCATATATGACTCAGATAAATTGTTGGAAAAATTTAGGAAGGATTCGAATAATTATTGGGGATTTTTCTTGGTTTGCCGATTTTCGAATAAAAGGAAAAAGGAAAGAAAAATGATAAAATAAATTAGGGTTAGGGTTTTGCTATTTTTTCCAGGTTCATTTAATGCCAATGATTGAATAATAATTATGTTTGTGATTGGGAAAAATTAAATTAGGGTTTTGTGAATTAATTAGTTAGCCGAATTGTGATTTAAAAGTATAAGGGGGTGATTTGTAATTTCTGAAACTATGGGGTCTGTTTTAGACATGTTATTATATTTAATATATTCTGTATAAAATAAGTTGGGGGGTATAAAATGTCATATTGATATTATTTTGGATTAAAATGGTTAATTACATATAATAAGTAATTAGAAATTAATTAATTAAAATAGAGGGACTGAAATTGTAAATTCTGAAAAGTGGAAGGTTTGGTTAGTATTTAATGTATAAAGTATGATTTTGTCATATTTGAATCTATAAGGGCTTGTTTTGTAATTATGGATAATTAAAGATATTGTTTAAATAATTAATAAACAAAAAGGGCTAAATATGTAAATTGTATAAATTAAGGGTTTGACTTGTAAATACAGAAAATGGAAGGTATAATCTGAATAAAATGTGAAACTTTGATATTTACACTTTTAACCTTGAAAATTGTTGATTTTGTATATTAAACCCTAAAATATGGAAAGTTGTCATATTTAACCCTAAACTTGTAAGGTTGACATGTTAAGTCCCCCTATACTTTCAAATACATAATAAACCTCATATATGAATATTACTAATTTTGGAAACTTACTAAAAATGGAAACTTACTAAAAATGGAAAGTTACTAAAAATGGAAACTTACTAAAAATGGAAAGTTACTAAAAATGGAAAGTTACTAAAAATGGAAAGTATAACTTAAATGAATGGTTTGTAATTCGAATTCATCATTTCTTTATTCGGGTCAAGATGGAGTGATTTTGATTCTGAGGTGTTTACTTTGATTATTTGCCTGCTTCGGAATAAGGTACAGATATTCTGACCTTATCGTTAAGGTTTCTCATGACATATTCCTCTCTATCTTTGATTTCTTATGTGATTTGCTACATTTGCTCTGAGCCTTTTATTTTGGTTCTCTTATATGATCTGTCATTATGTTCCATTTGAACCCTGCTATGCTACCTTTGATATTTGAACCTTTGATATTTGAACCTTTGGCATTGAACCTTTGCTATGATCCCTTTGAAATGAACTTTGATATGACTTTGCTTTGAACCCCTATCAGTTTGAGACCTAAGCCACTATTTTTTTCCTAGCCATGAAGTTAACATGGCCGTGTCATTGAATGCACTTTGGCATGACTCATGGTGAGTGAGTGATTTCATCACTCCGTCCCCCATTTGATATTATATGCGCAATAATGAAGATTATTATTTGTTAAGGGGCGTAATGGATGCATCCTTAGATTTGTTTTATATTTCGATGGATTTATGACATTATGATAAGTTGACTATTTGGTGACTGATGTTGGGTTCAATCCAACGTCTTCACATTTGGAGCTCACTAACTCCATGGTTACTATGATATGATTTTTGGAGCTTGTGTAATTGGCCTTGATTCAGATTTTCTATTCATCTTACCTACACTTGAATTGACTATCTGATTTGTCTTACCTATATTTGTTTTCCTTTGATCATGTCTTTGTGATATCCTTATACCTTGTATCGTATCCTTTGATTTCCGTTATCTATTCATTCGATTTTATATATAGTCATTTCACTGTCTTTGTAGAGCTCATCCGCACTTTCTTTTCCTGCGTCATGTATCTAATGCTAAGAGATGGGGTGCTTTCAGGATAAGATGCTGAGATGTGGACTTACCCTAAAGATCATTATTTTGATATATGAAATTTTTTCTTTTCAAGACATTTGTTATATCAGTTATTTCGTTTGGAATGTCTGTCCTTTATAGAACTTATGTGGCCTTAAGTCATGGTTGACTTAATTTTCCTTTTGGTTAAGATTTGAGACTTCCCATGCTGTTTAAGCTTGTGTAATGATTATGTATGCCATTGATGTCACAACCAAATTTGTAATACTTTCTACCGCATTAGGGTCGGGGCGTTACAAAAATACTTTTTGGAAACTTTCTAAAATTCAGGATACTAAAAAATGTTTTTTAATAAAAAAAAATTTTAAATGTCATTTTACTATTGTACCCTTTTGATTTAAATAAAAAGTATTATGATTTAAAAGATTTTGATTGGTTGAAAGGAGTTCTGTCAGTTCTCGCATTAAGATTGGTGCTGAAAATAAAGTGACCCTATATATATATATATGTACATATATATATATAGGTACGTATATATATATGTACGTATATATATATATATATTCAAATACAATATAGGTGAGTACTTATTCAAAACTAAATAAATGTACAAAACTGCGAGAACCAGTATCAACCAATTAAATTTTTTCTATTTAATACGATTTTTGTTTAAATAAAAGGGTATTTGAGTAAAAGTGTCTTCCCTTAATTATTGCAAATAATTAAATTTTCTTTTTCTTTTTAGCAACTCCACGATTTTAAGAACAATTTTAGTTTTTCTACACGTTTTTGAAAAACGTTTATTTATTAATTTTAATTGTTATTTTAGTACCATTTTTTCTTAAGGATTCTATCAAAACACTTTTTTATATTCTAGCGTATATAGTGCACTTATGTATTCCAATTTATAATTCGTTCGATTGTTTTCTAAACAAATACAATTGCATAAACATTAGTATAAATTTATTCCAACATTCCAGCATATATTTATTATCGTGCATATGTGTTTTCTGTTTATTACTCGTACAATTTCTTTTTAAACTGATACAATTGCATTGACGTTCTATTTTTTATCTTGTTCCCTAGGTGCGCGTAATTTTGAACCATGCACATATATTTGATTGTCTTAGTTCTCTAGATGCACATATATCTTCATTGTCGTTAGTAGGTCCGTTAACCTGGTACAGCGAAGGTATTTTAATGAACATGTTACACGAAGCTAGTCTTGAACCATGCGCATGTATTTTCAACATCTTTGTTTACTAGTTACATGTAGTCTTGAGCTATGCACATGTATTTTCATTGTCTTTGTTCACTAGTTACATGTAGTCTTGAACCATGCATATGTATTTTCATCGTTTGAATTCCATCATCATATTCAACAAATCTACTAGTATATATATTCAAACATAAGAAAACAAATTAATAGCAACCAACAAAATGAAAGAGATTTAAACCTAATATCTATCAGCAAATACGCAACTTCATTTAATATTTTAGAACCATATAACAGCGAGCAACCCATGTTGATCCCGTACACATGTATTTATCATCAATGACGGCAAGTGTGCACTTATAACCATCAACGTCGCCATCCATTTTGAGGTGTGTGCACATGTAATCATCGTACTTTTTATCTTTGTAACTTTCATCTGATAAAATCGATTTTCATCCCTATGTCATCTTCACTAATCTGGTTCAACAAAACATCAAACGCAAATTCATTTAGACTAAATTAAACTTATCAGAGTGTGTTTATCTTCACCACAAAAAGCTAGTAAAAATTCTCCAACTGATATAGTAAACTAAAGAATGCAATTATCATATCATTTAAAGTGTCACAAAAGAGAAAAGGAAAACGAAGCAAATATGAATAAATGTAATCACCATGAGAAGCCATTTAATTGTAATCCCTGAAGTGTAGATCTGTGCAGCGAACGCACATTAATCTTTCTTTGATAATCTTTAACCTTTTGTTGTAGGTGTGCGTATGCGCATTCAATATGTTATGTTGGTATTATGAAGAAAAAGGTCATGCTATGTTGGTATTATGAAGAAATAGTAGAGAATACATACGCACTTTTCAAACAAGTCACACGTACAGTTCATGAGTATACTTACACTTTAAACAAGATTTCAAGTACAAACACTTCATGTAACAAAAAAGGAATGGTAATTTTTTTTAGTAAAATGAAGATGGATAAAACATTTAAAAATGATGCTTCTATGCAAACATGGCAAACTTATAACAACCCGTAAATTTTTATCAATGTAAATATCCATCTATTAAGTTAGATGCAATGTACTATCTATCTATTATATATGAACCACCTTTTTCAGGGGAATTGTTTGCTTTATTACATTACTTGCATTACCAATATCTCAATATACAATGCAACTTGCATAACTATCTACATATATGTCAAGCAAACATCATAATATGTCAAGTCAATATCTTAATATCATTATTACAAAGTACATTACTCATATAATGTACCATTTACAACGTTATATCAAGACAGGCTTTAAACGTTAAACGTTTACCTCAAAACCATAATTCCATGTAAAGTTAATATCTAAAGTGAATGCACAAGCTACTAAATCATATGTACAAGTAATATAACATCTCATTTGAAATATAAACTCCCTCCAAGTCAATGTACAAGTCCTTAAAAGCATAATATATAAGTCATTAAGCATGACATCTAAAATAGCCGTTTTACCTCCGTTTTCCTAACAAATCTTATATAATTTATCAAGTACAAGTTTCAACAAGTCATATACTTCATTTACAATCCATATTCATTCTCATTTCATGAAATTTCAAGAAATCCAAGTTAGAAACCCTAACCCGAGCTAAATAATAAACCATGACCCATTTCTTGGTTCTTATCCATTTTTAACCTCAACCATTACTCAAATAAAATTAAATAAACATAAATTACAACATTACAAATTTACATCTCTCTCATTCACCCATTTTTACAACAATGTACAACAATAGGAATCAAAGAACCCTAATCCGACCCTAATTATTGATTCGCAGACCCTTTAATTCAATTTCACTCATTTTTCAAACCGAACCACTAAACAAATCTTGTTGTCAAACCTTAATACAATTCTTATAATCTTTTAAATCTATCATTACTATCAAATAACATGAAAAAAACCAGAGAAACCCTAATTCAAGCCTTATGACCCCCAACCTCTTGCTTTGCCATTTGAACCCATTTTAATACTTCACTTTGCAAACAAGCACCACAAGGATCAAGCTACTTGCCTCCCAACCAGCTTACAAGCACCTCTCCTAAATATCTAGCTTATTTCTTGGTTGCTTAAGAGGCCACATCACCTCATTTGGTCCCTAAGTCTGCCGCTGCAGACCACCACCATAAACAACCTCCACATCACTTCTAGCTACCCCATAAGTCCTCCCATGTCTCCCTTAGACCTCCCCAACATAGCATACAAATCAACACCTTGCAACTCCTCCCTTGGCTTCCAAGACTCATTCGAGTATAAAAAGGGGACATAACCCCTCATATCAACTCATCCCCCACATCTTCTTTCTATAACCCACAATAGCAGCAAATCTCTACTCAAGAAGTTCCTAAGAGGTTCCAAGAACAATAATCAAGAGAAAAGATTGAAGCCTTGAGCCCCGAAAAAGAAAAACTAGGCGTACAAGTGCCTTTCGACCCATAAAACGACCATTTTCCTCAATTGTTTTGATCTCGAAGCTCCAAAACCTAGGTTACTATGAATCCATACATGCTCCTACATTCATATAATATAAGTTCATAAAATCATGCCCTTTGAACTCACTTGTTAAAAACTTTTTATCTCAATTCTAGGCGTATTTATCATTTTGATCCAAAACTGAAACCCTAAACCCTAATTTTGTGTTTTTCTTAAATCTAATCGTTATAATGGTTAAATGTTGTTATAATTTATCTTAACTAATGTTAATATAACCACTTTGTTAGTCTTGAAAGAATTTGAATTAAAAACTACGCGTTTTCGTTTAAAACCCTAATTTGACCCGTTTTAATTTCTGAATCGTTATTTTAAACTTTCTTTACGTTAAAATATCTTATTTTAGCTTATATTAGTAAGCTATAATCTGAAAATATCTTTTGGAATGTTAAAAATAGTTTGCATGCAAATTAGGACTAGTTTCGTAATTATTTTCATGCAAAGGGGTATATATCGTAACTTTTTGAAACTTATAACTAAAGGGACTAAAAATATCATTTTATCAAAGTTATAACTATAGGGGTCTATTATGTCACTTTCAAAGTACTTTACTTTATACATCTTTTAAACTAGAATGTAAAAGTGAAAACTCTAAGGGTATATTTTGCCATTTTTCATTCTTAAAGGTCTAAAATGTAACATTTTGAAAAAGTATAGAAATGTGTTCAAAACCTTATAAGACATAACTTTAATTAACGCTTGACGTGCTTATCATTTCTAGTTATTGAGCAAAACGCTTAAAACCGATTATGTTATAACTATTATATAATTCATCATCGATGTGCTTTTAAAAATCCTATCCCGAATCTATATCATACCACAATACTAGGGAGCTTCATATTAAGGGTTTCAAATCTTGGTATTACGTTCTTACTGAGTGTTGTGGGTTATACAATTTAAAGTTCCCTACATCCCTCAAGACGTTTATTACCAAATGACCTCTGAATTATGATGGCCCGAACGGTGATACAATACTCCATAATAATTCAATCAAAGATATACATTATACTTTATAAAGTTTTGAAACATAACAATCAAACTAAGACTTGACATATTACCCCAGGTTGCGTGTGACGAAGCCGTTACTTTCATTTCATATACCTTTGCTATCAATCAAATTTCCCTATACTATTAAGGTGAGTTCATAGCTTCGCATTTCAATATTTCAAATATTTCATAAACCCGCGAGGGGGATACATGCTATAAACCATGAATGCAATTATTTCTGTATGCTGTCCTGATTTATTATTGCATACGTAACTATTTTGCCTTTAAGTCCTCAATATCTTGAACCGTTAATTACTCTACGGAGTGAGCGCGAATATTGTAAATAGATCTATTTGGGATTGGCCTCCCCGTTGGTGTACCCAGTCATATCGGTAACCAATTGCACACCATTAGAATATAACTGCGGGTGTTTTGGCAAAGGCACCCGTTGGGGCTATAACGTTTGATTATTATATATCCCAAGGCTTCGGATTCATGAGCTAATGGCAATAATATTGTTTTACAAATAACGGGTGTATAACAACGTAACCCAATAACGAATTTGCATTCAAATTATTTAACTTAAACCTATGAATATCACTCAACCTTTGTGTTGACTTTTTAGCATGTTTTATCTCAGGGTTTTAAGCAACTTATGACACGGAGTGGTGAGGACATGAAGATGGAAAAACTGTTATCATTCAAACTTTGTGTTTTAGATTTTGGGACTTTTTGTTTGTAAAAACTCTGATGAAATAATGAATGATAACTAAATTTTTCAAAAACGACTCTTTTTGATTAGTTTTCTATGATTAATACTATTTGTACCTTGAAGTAATACCCTAGAGGATAAGCTTTCGCTGCTATTATGTTGAAAATGAAGAGGTGTTACATTGGTTATCAAGAGCCACGTTATAGAGAACAAGGTTGAAACCTTAACTATAACTACTTTTCTTTTTCCATCCAAAAAAGTCCTCCGTGCCGCTATATCTTCTGAAATGGTATGTAAAGATACATAACTATTATATTACTAAATAAATAACTTATGTTATTTACCGCTAGCTTAGTAAAACAGAACGATGTCCTTCTCCCGACACCATCTCCAATGTTGAGGATGCCTATTCTCTCAAACTTCCCAAACATCTTCCTCCGGCTTCTCTCCGGTTATATACCTACTTCACCGTCGAAAAACTTACTCTAGCTCTTCCCACTCATTTGGAATATGTCCCTCAAACTTCACCAACACTTTCAGTTATTTCATGAATGATCCCAAACATGAAAGTTTGCAAGCCTTTTATACTAAAAAATCACCTATCCCGCCTCCAACTATCATACCTCCATCTTCAATACCTAAACCTCAAGAATTCTTTCCTCCGAAAGAATTTTTGTCACCCAAGAAACGAGGCCAATCCTCTTCTTCTACCTCTTCCCTACCTCAAGCCTTTGAGGTAGGTGAAAGCTCTCGAAAGACAAGTATAGAGCGTCATAAGGAACAAATCGAAGAAATTAGGAATTACTTAGGAGAATTCTCTCTCGATCGTATTGTGCATATAGAAGATAAAGTCGAAGGTCTCGGAAAAGGACGAGTAATCATCCAACAAGATTTCGATATTTTGGAAGCTGGACTTCAAAAAGCTCGTGCCTAAATTACCAAACTCCAGAGGAAACAAATGGGAAGTAACTGTAACACCCCCAAAAATCACAACGCATCGGAATACCACATGGGGTGCTACTTCATAATACACAGCGCTAGATACAAGAGAACGACCTCTAAAAAGTGTCGTTTGTAAAACAATCTCATTGATTTTCTGAAATCAAAATAATAGTTGTCCCATAATTGCATCACCATGAAAAACTTGAATGTAAAGACTCCAATGCACATCAAATAATCCAAGCATCTAATTCACCTGAGAAAAACATGCTTAAAAGTGTCAACATTAAAGTTGGTGAGTTCATAGATTAGTTTAAATATGAATGTAATCCACTGTATCATCACAGTACCATGTAAAAATCTCAAAGATTTATA
This sequence comes from Tanacetum coccineum, assembly GCA_026074375.1. Classification (NCBI taxonomy): domain Eukaryota; kingdom Viridiplantae; phylum Streptophyta; class Magnoliopsida; order Asterales; family Asteraceae; genus Tanacetum; species Tanacetum coccineum. Next base: position 19,837 of record BQNB010058184.1, read on the forward strand.
AAGAATGCACGACACATTTTATGTCACCAAAAGTACCAATCTTATCCCAAAGATTTATAAAGAATGCATGACCAATTTAATGTCACCTAAATGTTTCAAGTATGTATTGCCACTTTATTCAAGGCATAGTAAATATCCATGTGAGTATAAAACAATGATTACGATTACTCTAAGTTCATGAAACTGCGACGTAGACTTGTATGTATGCCACTTTATTCAAGGCACCGTAAGAATGTACCCATCGTAGGTGTTCCCTCCAAGAACACCCGGGCAGTAATAAAAATAATATGTTCCCCTCATGGGTGTTCCCTCCAAGAACACCCGGGCAGTAATGATTGTTGGCCCCGCAGGCGCCAATCAAATCGTAATCCGACATGGTATAACGTTCGTTCCCAGTGATAGCTAGTCACCCGAACGGGGATTGTCAATCCCAAATAGATCTATCTTATAACATTCGCGCTTACCCTCCGAGTAATTAACAGTTCATGCAACTTAAGCTAATCCATAATCATTTCAAAAGTAAAGTATGCATTCGTGACCAAAAATGAAGTCAAGTAATGTATCCCATAGCGAGCTATGTAAATGAGTATGTAAACCAATTTGTAAACAATCCTGTAAATGCATTTGTAAACAAGCATGTTCTCACCCCAAAAATATATGTAAAACCAGTAAAACATGGGGCTATAAACTAACTCACCCTGTCAAAGACCAAGATCAAATAATCCAAATAATCACAAACCGAATCTGCAACACGATTCTCGGCCACGACTATATAATCATGTCGCTCTATTATATACACTATAAATACGATCAACGATGCGTACATCGTAACGACGAAATCATACATATTTTTATATGTATACATACATATATACATGTGATGAGAAATCCACTTGCGCGTCTTTAAACCTTAACCCTTAGTATATTTTATGTATATATACTATTTTCCGTCCAATATAACTTATCTCTAATATTTACAGAAAGTTACTATTTTTAGACCTTCTATTTTTAGAACCGAACAATGGTCTTAAAACTATTAATTGAAATAATATAAAAACCACCTCATTTTAATCACACAAAATCGAACACGAAATTATTAATAATAATAAAAATACCTTTGACTTTACGTTGACCTTTAGTTTTGACCCGATATATCTTAATTTTAAAGCTGACAAGCCTCGCGGCAAAGTAAAACGTCATTACGAACAACTTTCGTGTTTCGCCGGAAGGCCGAAACGGACTCGAAAGTGCTCAAATCATTTAATTAATAAATCTGTCAGATTTAATATATATTAAAAATAACCTATTTTTCTACTAAAGTGTATATTCCGATTTCACTCCAGTTTCTTCGTTATTGGGAGTTAAAAGTCCCGTTTTATATCAAAACGTCCGTAAAAATATAATTTGTTATATTTTGTAAACTAAAGTCTGACTTTTCAAAATCTCGAATCCCGAATCCCATGTTCCGTTTTCTGCTCACAATGTACCGTTACAAAAACGCGCCAAAGTCCGTTTTTAACTCAAAAACTTATCTAAAATGTGTCTCTTATGGCTTATAGATTAATATCAATCCCGTTTATTATTAAAAACATATTAAAAACTTAGACGTACCAAGTTTCAATAAGAGTTCAACACCTGAAATTAATTCGATTAGAAAAAAAAAAAAAAAAATTAAACGAAATAATCTAAATACTTTTGTGGTGCAAAGCCAAACTCACCCTTTTCGGTGTCAACACAATCCCGACACCCCTTTTATGGGTTAAGAACAAACGCACTCTAATTTGCCAAACCGCAACACAAACACTCCAAATTTGTTATGGTCGACAAACGCACCCGTTTGGTACTTTAACCCGAAACCAAACACACCCTTATGTGCCCGCTGCCCCAAACCCGACATCCCTTTCCCCGGCTGTCCCACAGCCAACCCGACACCCCCGGTGGCGGCTGCCACCCAAACCAAACACCCCTTTCGTGATAATCTCAAACCAAACGCTACTCTCATTTATGGTTAAACAAGAACTAAACGCACCCTTTGGCGGTGAACCCACGCACCAACGAACCCCTTGGGTTTGAGACCCAAACCTGACATCCCTTCCCCCGGCTATACCCAGCTGTCCCACAGCCAACCCGACACCCCCGATGGCGGCTGCCACCCAAACCCACCTTTTTCGTTACAAACCCACCTGACATCCCTCCCCGGCTGTTTCGTCAGCCAAACTCGACAACCATACGCACTCTCGGCTGTTGTAAACAGCCAAACGCACCCCTAGCGCTTTACCCGAAACCCAACGCACCCCTTGGTCGGTTTAATGACCAAAAACAAACACGCCCTTCGTGGCTGTTACACGCGAAACAAATGCACCCTCGGTGCTATTACCACCACCCGACGCACCCTCGAGGAGGTTGTCGCGGTGGTGCTTGGCGTGGGTAGAGGTGATGGTGCGTGGTGTTGATGACGGCAGTGGTGGTGTCGGTATGATGACGAGGAGGTGGTGGTGACGAGGAGGTGGTGGTGACGATGAGGTAATGATGGTGATGATGGCATGGAGATGATGATTATGATGATGATGATGACGGTGGTGGTGTGGCTGTGGTGTGGCGATGAGTGGCTGGTGGTGACGACGCGGCTGAGACAGCCGGAGGGGGGAAAGGCGCGTGGAGGCGCGTGTGTTGGGGGATCAGGTAGATCCGATGATGAGGAACATATTTGGTGTTGGCCGGAAAACTCGTCGGAAAAGTTTTCCGGCGGCCGGCGACGGCGGTGGTCGAGTGGTGGCCGGCGGTGGCCGGAAAATATGGTGGGGGAGAGAGTATTATAAATGTGTGTGTGTATAAGTTGGGATGGAAATGAAAATTTAATATATAAATTTTATATATATAATAAAATTTATAACTTGAAATGATAATACCCAATAGTCTAGGGTACATTTTGTAAATTTTTAGTATAGTTTTGATAACTATCGGTTCGGGACTCATTTGAGCGACTTAACGGATGATTCAACGCACGAAACTTTCGCCATTGTTTTCTAAATCATTTTTCTGATAAAAATGAGTATTCACTCGACTAATTTTCGTAAACGTTCTATAAAATTTATTTAAAATGTTTATTATTTATTTTGTATATTTCTGATAAACCTGTCCGTAAAATGATCCTTTTACTCGAATATTTGCGTCCTTCGGGGTGGGGGGGGGGGGACATACGCACTGAAGAAAGTTTAAATAAATTATTAAATATTCTTATTTTTTTAAATAAAACGTGATAATAAAATGAAATTAAATTATTTTGTGCCGGTACTCGTCCTTGATTCTAAATCTTGCGAGGGCATTTCAGTCACCTTCTGACTGTTTTCGGGTCTCGGTCAAAACTAAAAAGTTGTCAGGAATGTCGTTTTACATCAAATTGCTTTAGAGTCCGAAAAATGAAAACGTGATTTAGTTGCTCGTTCTTGATAATTCAACCTAGGAATAACTTATATCTCCTTTAAATATGTTCCGAAATCAAATTGCTTTAGAGTCCGAATAATGAAAACGTGCTTTAGATGGTCGTTCTTATAAGTCAAGCCAGACCCTAAAAGTCAACGATTGAAATCGTCATTCAAAAATTCGAAAATTCTCGGATGTTACAGTACCTACCCCTTAAAGAAATCTCGTCCCGAGATTAAATTCGTGTTATCCGATTGTGTGACAAAGGAAAGACTTAAGGTTTAATAAACTCGTTCTAAACAAGACGCTGATAACTTTATTCAGCAAAATTCGGTGTTTCTACACTTCTAAATCTACCAAAAATTTTGGCTAGGTTTGTCCAGGATATTTATTCCATCAAAATGGGTATCTCAAAATATATCATTACAGATCTTATGACTAGTATAACCGCGTTATAGGAAAAGTCTCATTATAGTGAAAACCTCAAGAAAAGGTGTAGTCGCGTGAGTATGTTTGTATAAGTTTCTAAATGTCCGAGGACGGAGTCTCGTTTCTACTATCTGTAAGGTTCGATAATTCACATCAACGTGGCTTATGGATGTAAGTACTCAACTTACTTGGCAGTACTAATTAGTATCATGACTTAAATTGGTGTACTATTTGTCTGCAATGAGTAATTCAACTGAATACTATATCGACATATGCTTATCTTGTTTAAGGTGGGTTTCATCACTTAGTTGATAAAGTTTGTACAATCTGGGACCACTCCAGGACCCAACAACAGCAACCATAACGACAATAACTATGACAAATGGTGATGGGATGCAGAGGGTGAGGACCCTCCGAGAAACAATATCCCCAGAATAAAGTTCAATAAATGAGAGGAGCTCGCGGAAGAGCTTATGCGATAGACGGCGGATTATGGTACTCAGTCGTTAGTTCGATGAATCAGCTCCATTAGCTCAAGTGTGTAACAAGTCTGTTAGTTCCACGAACAGTTCATGATTGCGAGGATTGGCAACGGCAAGAGTAATAACTCAAGAATGAGATAAGGTAGTCCCAAGTGAGGCCTTAAGATTCTGTCGAGTGGTAGAACACGATTGTGTTTCTAGACCCTTTTCAACAGATTCTGGCGATTTTCGAATTTAGGTTCATACTCGTGTCATATCGGATACCATTAAGCCCACTCATTTATAATTCATTATTTGCATAAAGAAGCGTCCTAATTTATGTAAATAATCAATTGATAAACTTATGGTTCGGTGATTTATAATTTATTTATTTAACTGAAGAGGCGTCCCAATCCTTTTAAATAAACAGATTATAAATCATCCTACTTAATAATTCCCGATGCAATACGCGTACCCACATAACTTTCAAGGTGATGGATGACATGACGATGCATGTGCTCTAATGAGTATGGGACGAGTGATTTAAAACTCGTCTTTGGAAGCTGGGAGTAAAAACTGCCAGGCGAGATCAACATAGAGTTCAAGATAGTTAATGAGTACTCGGTTAGAGTAAACCAGGTAGAAGTCTCGATGAACCAGTCAACATAGCAATTATCATATAAATCCTCCTATTACAAGTCTTAGATTTATACATAATCCCATGTAACCAAAATTTATAACGGTCTTCGTGTAATACAATATAGTATAAAGCTATGAAGAATAATAATGTCCTTAGAGACCATTGTTTAACTTACAATGTCTGAGAACGAAATGAGACCATTGTGCAACTCACAATGTCTAGGAAGTAAAATGAGACCATTATATTAAAACAAGCATGTATCCCCCTAGCGGGTTTTTAAACCTTTAAAACAGTTCAAAAGCGAGGCTATGAACTCACCTTGATCGAAGCCGAAGATCAAATAACCGAAATAATCGCGAACTGCTCAACAACGAACTCTAAACAGTCGACCTATAAATTTATGTCGCACCGATTACTATACAAATCAATTACCGATCGAATAGGTGCGTACTTCCGCAACTATTTAAACTATATAGATATATAAACACCACTTGCGCATCCTAGATCCTAGACCCCACATAATTGAGTACAATCTCTCTTTCATTTATATGATACGCCACTTAATCGAAAACTTTCTATTTTTGAAAAGTTGATATTTTTAGAAAGTTACTATTTTCGGAAAGTTACCACTTTTACTAAGTCTCGTCATATAATTATATTTATAAAAATATTCATTTATCTCGTCGTACCTTCGACACCCAATTTGGTTATTATTTACTCGTACTGGAGTTATACTCTGAATATTACAAAAATTACTATTTTTAGACTCGACCAATGGTCGTAAAATACTCGTCGTTCTTAAAATATCCGTCGATATTATTTTATTAACCAAATTAACCTTTACGACATATTAATGTCGATTAAAATCTTTGTTTGACTTTTATGTTGACTTTTATAAATACATATACTTCCTTAAATCTGACCCGCTCAAAACGACCCGCTATATCACATTTTCACGACTCGGACTCTAAAGAGATTTTATGCAAAACGACGTTTCGGACAACTTTTTAGTTTTAGCCGAGACCTGAAACTAGAAGAAAAATGACGGGAATGCCCCTGCAAGTTTCTGCTGGAACTTATTATATTTTTAACATAACGCAGAAAATTGACTTTCAGTTTTGACCCGTTATTATGCGATTTTAAAACTAACAAACCTCACGGCAAAGTAAAACGACATTCCGAACAACTTTTGTGTTTTGCCGGAAGGCTAAAACGGATTCGAAAGTGCTCAAAATGGCCATTTAAAATCTGGACAGATTTCAAAAAAATAGCTAATAGCTGTAGTATTTAAGTTTTCAAATCTTGTTTTCGCCGTAACTTCTTTGTTATTAGGAGTTACGGGGCGTTCGAATTACCGAAACGTTCCTAAAAATAAGCTCTATCATATTTCCTTAACCAAAATCAGATTTTATAATTTCTCGGACCTCGTTTTCCATGCCAAAGTTTCTGCTCGAATTTGGGTGTTACAAAACGCGCCAAAATCCATTTTCGACCCAAAAATCCATTCACGACACATCTAAAATAGCCTATAAACAATATCCAATTCGCTCAATCAACCAACAACAAAACCTAAACTAAATGACGCAAGATCCCTCGGATTTTATCACATGCTATTACCAAGAATCGATTGAATCACAAAAATAAAATAACACTAGTATTAGAAGTACTTACAATGCTTAAATAAGCTAGATCGGACAAAACCACGGACTCGACTTGTTCCTTTTGTCTTAGCCGCGGCTCGAAACAAACCAAAACACCAAAACCTTAAGTTTTATTTATCATAAAAACCATTACTTCCAACCTATTTCGACCAAAATCGGCCCAAACTCAAACCATAAAAATACCCATTGCAAGTCGTATATTTTTAGTGGGATGTGTAGGTCTTGATGAGAGGATTAATATTTTGTAGACGGATTATATTGCATGTCGGAAAATTGATCCGTCCTTCTAAATTTAATTTAAAACATTTAGTAAGATGTGTACACTTTAAAACGCGAGTCCGGTTCAAGACAAGGAACAAAATGACGAAGTGCGTCAAAAATATAAATCTCTCAAAATAAAGTAAGTTGGGGTGTGCCATAATATTTATGATGCCAAAAATGCTTAACGGTCGCGCGGTCAAACGTTAACTCGCAAATCGACTAAAAATAAAAATTTCTAAATTCAGTTCGTAATAAAATACGAAGATAACTATTCATGACAAATAAAATTTTAAATGTCGACGTTCGTTCACATGAACTTATAAAATAATAGCTATGACGTCGAATTAGCGATCGTCATACACGTCATAAAACTCGGGTTGTTACATCCCACCCACCTTAAATGAGCGTCGTCCCGGTGCTCGTCCTTTCTTACTCATCTCAATTTCACTTGCAATAAGACGGTTTACTTATTATCGAACGGACTCACATGTTCGTACGCAAAAACCACGCGATATAATACTCGCCTTGACTATTCCGGATGGAAAGTCAACAAAACAAATGGTGATTCATACCAACGAAATCAAAATCTAACTACAATCACTCTTTATCATAAGAGACAAAATACACCACGGAACGTATCCGGGAAAACATAAATCGCGTCGTTTTTAAACGAAAGACTTTAAACGAAAGATCAACACAAATCTTAATTTGGTGATAATTCCTATAAAACAAAGCGCACATCGCTACACAAAACCGAAACATACGTCATAATCCATAACCAAAACATACGTGTCGCCCTCCCGGTCTTATTTAATAATTCACCACCGGTTGCGAAAATATTCCGGAGTACATATGGCCACATCAAACACATTATAGCATCATTACACATAACCATACACATAATTACATATTCGTCATTTTACGATGACTTTGCATTTCGGCCTAGCTTTACTTAGGCACTTTATCACACTTGCTCACTATCACACTTAGCAACAATCATGCTCGCTTACTATAAAGCATTAGCAAAATAGCCATGCTCGCTTACTATGAAGCCTTAACAAAATAACCGTGCTCGCTTACTATAAAGCCTTAGCAATATAACCGTGCTCGCTTACTACAAAGCCTTAGTAAAATAACTGTGCTCGCTTACTACGAAACCTTAGTAAAATAACCGTGCTCGCTTACTATGAAGCCTTAGCAAAAATGATCACGACATGTGGGTAGGCATTACCCAAGCCGATCCAAATCACATTATACCATGCTTGCTAAATAGTCAAGCCATTCCTACAATAATTCTGACTTAATCACGGCTAAGTCCTAACCAACAACGACCACGCTTGTTAATCGTCAAGCCATGATCGACAATAGTTCCGACTTAATTACGGTTAAGTCCTAACCAATCATAGTCATGCTTGTGGTTTATCTCGCCACGAATGACTATAGACTTTCGGGATACCAATTTATGTTCACAGAAGACCTGTTGGGTGTGCGTACCCGTCTAATTGAATTTTCATTTATTTTCGGGCAAATATACCCACTCACTCACATCATAAGCCACATCATGGGCTACACAAAAGCGACATAAGCACTTATTAACATTCAAAGCACATAGCACATAAAGCACATTTCTCACATAATTCGGCGGCGATAATCCTGCTAGAAAACACATATATTGTCGAAAGACAATTAAAAACAATCAAGAAAACAATTTAGCATCATGGACTCGTTACTTATTTGACGAAGATCGCAGTTTCAACTCCAACGTTTCCGCATCGCGACTAGCATTGTCGACTTGGTCCTAACGCATCGCATCAATCTTAGATGACTCAACTAATCAAGTTGAGACATTTACGCACATTCCTAATTCAATACCTTTTGACTTAGGCGTTAGCTACTTTGATTGTTCCTCCAATCTTTTTGCCCTTATACACGTACACTAAGTCGTCACATCAAGGAGTAAGGACCACTACACCTAACCTTAAGTCAAGGGTCGCTTAGTGCCGTATTCTAATCCTTGACGATCCAGGCATAGTTACAACTATACTACCACTACCTTCCATTTCGGGGAAAAGAGGTCTTCTTCACGGCCATCAGTTGCTACATTTATGGCAACATACACATTTAACATAGGATAAGTCTTCTCCATTCCTCACTTTCAACCTCGGAACTAAACACCTTAGCTTCCACCCACCTTAGAAACTTTACATCTTCAAGAATATCCCTTCTCAGTGTCGGTGTACGGTTTACACCCTCGGTAACTCAACTCTACCATTGTTCACTAGCATACTAACCACACTTGGTCTTGACACATGTCTCCATGACAACCGTCGATCTTATATTACCACAACTAGACTTTGCCCCTTTCTAGACACACTTGTTCCGAACAATACCATTGGTATTTTTCCTTCGGGACGACTCGGTCATAACGACTCACATGAGACTCTCTCCATGCAGTCAATAAGAGTAAGGTTACTTCCACAAGAATCCGTAGCAGGGGTAAAAACACTTTTTTCTTTCGAGAAATCCAACTCGAATTTTTTTCCAAAAGTCGACATTTTAAAAGGTGACGATTTCCCGACACAACGTGGTTCTTCCTAAATTATGCATAGTTGATCAAGTTATGCATAATTGAGGACCAAACGACGTCATGTCCATCCTCGTCAAAACGTTCCTTTTTCATACGCTACACGTGTAAGTCATTTTCTCGGTATAAAAAAATATAAAGTTAAAATAATTTTTTTGGTTGTTTTAAAAGAAAGAAAAGAAGATAGCATCATTCCATCCTCCATTCTTATTATTTAATTTTTTTTAAAAGAAAATTTGTTTGACACCATAGGGTCGGTTTATGAAATTTGAAAACACATTTACAATTGTTTACACGAACAGTTTATACAACAACATCAGTACGATTCGCGCAACGACATTTGTTCAACACACAAATTCGTTATTGCGATCCACAGTTTTAAAATCATCAATCTACAAAACATTATTTAACATAGTTTGGTCAAGGAGGCTCAGCAAATATCAAAAATAATACCCACTCATGTTTTATGCAAGCAAGTATTATACACGTGCGAAAGATTCACCAACTGGAATCATTCAACACTCAAGGGCAACAACATCCACAATCACACAAAACTCATAACCAAAGATAACCATAATCTTTCATAACCATAATAATGATAACGGGGGTGATACACATACAACCAAAATTCCCCAAAGAATTTACAATCTTCGGTTCCAAGACTGATACATCCAATCATAATGATTTCTATGTTTCTAATACAAGAATCCTAACATATCCGAATGGCCGCGGTGTTTACAAAAACAAAAATACACCCAACAGCATGACCTCACTAACTGGCACTAGCAGTTTAGTGACTATACAAATGGTCATAATCCAACCAAAAATCAAAATAAACAACCAATAGGACTACTGAGGTCCCGGTGGTCTCCTCTCTAAATCGGCGAGGCGTCTATCCATCCTAAGAATGCACTGCATCAGGGTACTCTCACGACTATTCATCTCGGCAACCATAGTCTGTAGCTGCTGAATCTGCACATCTCTCTGCTGCACAGCGGCCTACAAAGTCTGCACCTGCTGGCTCAATCCGGAAATCACCTCATCTCGCTGGGTCGCAGCCTGTTGACCCTGCTCCACCTGAGTACCGACCTGCTCTAGTCTACCCATGGCCTGAACCATCTGGGATGCTATAACCTGTACCTGTCCCTCTACAGCAGAAACCCTAAGGCCAATCTCCCCAATAGCAATGTCGTCTGCCACCTCAACATCGCTCACTTGGATCACCTTCTTCACTAGCTGTCCATGTCCATACTCTAAGTTACCCATGCGGGTACTCAAATCCTTAAATACTGACGGAGGCACATAAAATCTAGTTGCTGGGAGGGTGAAAGACTATTCCTCAGTAGCAGTGGATGGACCTCATACCTCGTAACTGCTCGGTGAGGGCACAACTGGCATCGGAGGTGGTGTGACGGGAGCCATCAACCACTCCTCGTTTACCTCCCAGACCTCCTCATCATCCTTGAATCCCTCAGAATCATCATCACTAAAATCTTCATCACCGAATAGCATGGCTATGTCCTTCTCCATATCAATCACTGAGGCGATCACCTGCTCCTCTCCCTCAGCTATCAGCTCAGCAACCTTATCAATCACCGGGTCAATCATCGGCTCGTCCACCTCAGCTCCTAGAGGCTCACCCATCTCTCCTAACAGTGGCACGTCTGCCTTAATCTACCCATTTGCCTTGTTTGGGTTACCAGCATAACCTGGCAGCGGTCCGGGTGCAAAGAAATCATACGCGGGATGCTGCTTTGTCTCGTCCATAGGGAAGTCGAACACACGGTCAGGTGACAAGGGTTCGCCCATGATACTACAAAGAAAAGAAATACTTATATTAGTAACCATCATACATATTTTTAATCATATGTGAAGTTATACTCATCATATATTAGGATGATTTCATTATATCACATTAAATGCATAAGGAAATTAAACTTTTCGCGAGAAGCGAATACCGAGTTATATATATAACCATACATCATAGAACGGATGCCGTATATATATATATATATATACTTATATAATCATTACTTATACCAAGTGTATCCCACTTGTCACGCACATAGATTGCAATTAAAGGCATCACACAAGGCATCTAAGGATCGGGAACGACACACGCGCGGATATCGGACAACGGTGAAAGACTCGTGATAATTTCCGAAAATAGTTGTAGTCCAAGTTTTGTAAAACGACTTAGTTCGCTACTTCGTAATACATACACACGAGTCCCAGTAAATTATCGGACAACGTGGAAAGAGTCGTGACAATTTTTCCAAAAACAGTTGTAGTCCATGTTTTGAAAAACGACTTAGTTTGCTACAACTCGTGCTCTGGTACCACTCTGTAACACCCCCAAAATACGATACGCAGCGGAATACAACATTTGGGGTGCTACTTCGTAATACATACACACGAGTCCCAGTAAACGTTCAAATGATACGTTTATAAAACAAAATTCATTTTATTTATATGGGAAAAATCAGAGTTACAAGGTCCCAAACTAACTTAGAAATTTCATTTCAGAAAGTCATGACACGACTTTTTTTCCAAAACATCCTTCTGTTTAAATAACCAAAACATTTCACCGAGACACAATATTTGATATCCACGTTCCGTCCCATCCAAGCCATTAACAACATCTAAACCTGAGATAAATGTTTAAAACGTCAACAAAACGTTGAGTGAAATTCTTACCAGTTTAAAATAAACAATTAGAACGCGATGTTTGGTTCCACAAAAAACTATATCATTTGCTTGCAAGGCAAAAGTTATATTATGATTTCCCATCACTGAGCTCGTGCACGAACATTACACATTTATCATGATAGACAATATAGCTGATCCGTTGGTAGGATGCCATTACCTCTTCTAAATACAAAAATGTCCGTTACAGGGTGCTCACTTTCGGATTCATACCCCGGACAGGGTTGATCAAACCCCAATAGATATAGTTAATGAACTTTAGCGTTTAACCTCCTCGGTAATTAAGAGTCACAGTAAATGCATAAACTCTTAGCATGGAATTCATATGACGTATCAAAACAAATGCGTTCATTTTCAAAACAGCATGTATCCCCCCTCGAGGGGGGTTTTAATTACAGTTCAAAAAGAGGCTATGAACTCACCTGGATCGAACCGGGAAGATCTAATAACCATTATAATCGCAGAACTACTCAACAACGAACTCAACGGCGACCTTTATTTTGTTCAGTCGATTACTATACAATAATAGTACGATTGATACAGTGCGTACATCGCAAATTAAAACTATTAAGATATACATGTAACTGTGATGAGGAATCACTTTGCGCGTCGATAGATCTCTTAACCACCACTATATTTGAGTCTACAATCATTCTCTTTCTTACACGTTCGATACTTTATTGAAAACTTTCTATTTTCGGAAACTTTCTATTTTTGAAAAGTTACTATTTTCGGAAAGTTACCATGTTTAGTAAGTCCCGTCATCTATTTATATTTATAGTAATATTTATTTAACTCATCGAACTTTCGACGCCCAAACTCGGTTATTAATTATATATCGGAGTTTATCCAGTTTATTACAAAAGTTATATTTTTAGACTTTCTTTTTAGATCCGTCCAACGGTCGTGAAAACCACCCGCAGTTCATAAATACATCAATTGATATTATTTTATTAACCTAAAACTAACTCTACGACAAATTAGTGTCGTTATTAAATCTCCGTTTGCTTTTGACGTTGACTTTTATAACTTCACTATACGTCTTAAATCTGGACCCGCCGAAGCACGACCCCGCTATATCATATTTTCACGACTCGGACTCTAAAGAGATTTTATACAAAACGACGTTTCGGACAACTTTTTAGATTTGCCGAGACCTGAAACTCGAAGGAAAATGACGAGAATGCCCCTGCAAGTTTCTGCTGGAACTTATTATATATTTAACATAACGCAGAAAATTAACTTTCAGTTTTTGACTCGTTATTATGCTATTTTAAAACTAAAAAACCTTGCGGCAAAGTAAAACGACATTCCGAACAACTTTCGTGTTTCGCCGGAAGGCTAAAACGGACTCGAAAGTGCTCAAAATGGCCATTTAAAATCTGGACAGATTCCAAAAAAATAGCTAATAGCTGTTTGGAAGTATTTAAGTTTTCAAATCTTGTTTTCGTCGTAACTTCTTCGTTATTAGGAGTTACGGGGCATTCGAATTACCGAAACGTTCATAAAAATAAGCTCTAACATATTACCTAAACCAAAATCAGATTTTATAATTTCTCAGACCTCGTTTTCCGTGCCAAAGTCTCTGGTCGAATTTGGGTGTTACAAAAAGCGCCAAAATCCATTTTCGACCTAAAATCCATTCATGACACATCTAAAAGAGCCTATAAACAATATCCAATTCACTCAATCAATCAACAACAAAATCTAAACTAGACGACGAAAAATCTCTCGGATTTCATCACTTGCAATTACCAAGAATCGATTGAATCACAAAAATAAAATAACACTAGTATTAGAAGTACTTACAAAGCTTAAATAAGTTAGATCGGACAAAACCACGAACTCGACTTGTTCCTTTTGTCTTAGCCGCGGCTTGAAACTAACCAAAACACCAAAACCTTATGTTTTATTTATCATAAAAACCATTACTTCCAACCCATTTTGACCAAACTTGGCCCAAACTCGAACCATAAAAATACCCATTGCATGTCGTATATTTTTATTGGGATGTGTAGGTCTTGATGAGAGGATTAATATTTTGTAGACGGATTATATTGCATGTCAGAAAATTGACGGTGGTGGTGGTGTGAAAGGGTGGCAGGTCGTGGAGTGTACAAGGTAGGGAGAGAACAAAATTTTTTGTGAAAGAATTATAACAAGAGTGTGTGTGTCCTTATATAGGAAATAAGTTTAGACACTTGACACTTTTGGTCCCTCCTTCCTTAAAGTCCTTCTATTTTTAGTACAAAGGTTATTTGTTTCGTTATATAACCGACCAAAGGCTCGGGTCACCACATTCGTAAATATTTTTATTCTGTCCTTCTAAATTTAATTTAAAACATTTAATAAGATGTGTACACTTTAAAACGCGAGTCCGGCTCAAGACAAGGAACAAAATGATGAAGTCTGTCAAAAATATAAATCTCGCAAAATAAAATAAGTTGGGGTGTGTCATAATATTTATGATGTCCAAAACGCTTAATGGTCGTGTGGTCAAACGTTGACTCGCAAATCGACTAAAAATAAAAATTTCTAAATTCTGTTTGTAATAAAATACGAAAAACTATTAATAACAAATAACATTTTAAATGTCGACGTTCGTTCACATGAACTTATAAAATAATAGTTATGACGTCGAATTCGCGATCGTCATACACGTCATAAAACCCGGGTTGTTACAGTAGTGTGTTTGATTTGTTGAGAAGACATATTCTAAGTATGTTCTTAGAAGAGAAATAATAATAATAATAATAATAATAAAATAAAAATGATGACATGTAAAAGTAAATTGATGTCAATAATATTATAATACGTCATGTCAAAATCTATACTCGAAAGTAGTTACATTATGACAAGAATAAATATATTAAAAAATGATATGCACCTAGATGTAAATAAAAACAATTTCATATAATGGAAAGTAGGGAAGGATGAGCGAGAACGAAGAGGGAAGGTGTTGAGCTAATGTTTGCAAAGACGGTTTAGAATAATATATCGTTTGCACTAATAATGACAAGTGTGATTGGGTTACATGTGATCTTAATGTAACAAGTTCATTGTTGGTTGTCAATGTTGATGAACAAAAGTGGATATGTGAGACGAGGTGGTAGTTCTTTCATAGTGAAAGAAAAATGAAAGACACAATAATGTGGTGACTCAATAACACTTGAAGATTGAATATCTTCTTTATGTTCTTCACTTGCTAGTAAGTGGAAACAAACTAAAAGACCTAATTGTGGAAAAAAATGAAAGGATCACTTGTAATGGTTATTAGATAAGTGTGGAATGTTCTTGAGGAGATAATTTATTTGGCATGGGAGTTTGCAAGTGAGGACCAACATTTGTTACTAAAGGTGATGATGTTCTTCAAATGAAGATTGTGTAGTTATATGTTTTAAGTATCATGTTTGTGAGGATTGAAGTTTGTCGAACTAACTATTACTATCAAGAGTAAGGTATAGTTGTAAGGTTTGAGTGTATGGTTGAAGTGTTTCTTGTGATGTTTGGGCATGTAAAACTAATCATCACTATTAAGAATAAGTCTAGTTATAGGATTTGTGTATGATTGACATACGGGTCAAAGGTTCTTACACAGTCAAGAGTGAAGTGTAGTAATGGGATTTTTGAGTGATGGTTGACGCAAGGGTTGTAGGTTCTAGTAACGAGGCCAGTATTCAAAGAATGATGTGCTCTTGTCAAGAAGAGGTATTGTTGCTAGATAGTGATGTTAGGGTAGAAGACTAGAACCAAATCGGTTTGTGTAAAGGGGGTGTACTTGTGTTGTGGAAAAAGAAATGAGTG
This sequence comes from Tanacetum coccineum, assembly GCA_026074375.1. Lineage (NCBI taxonomy): Eukaryota > Viridiplantae > Streptophyta > Magnoliopsida > Asterales > Asteraceae > Tanacetum > Tanacetum coccineum. The sequence goes on from BQNB010058184.1 coordinate 35,806, forward strand.
TTTTTATGGAAAAATAAATGAGTATTCTTGTTTGAGGAGGTATTAGTCCTAATAGTGAAGTTAGGTTAAGAGCCAGGTTACGATCCTGGTTGAGTAGAGTATCTTAAGTCACCAAATACTGAAGTTTAGTTAAAGCTCAGGTTACGAATATTTCCTGGTCACCCATTTGGTATGCGTGTGAACGGGTTACATGTATGGCTGGAAAAAAATAAGTCTATAAAGGGTAAAGTTTGCGTTTGAATGGATTCTTCTAGGGAATAAGAATCACATTTGTGATTTCTGAAGAATAATTGGTCGAAAAACTATATGTGAATTAATGTGTTAATCCCTCGCCAACTAAATTCTGTAGCGTGCTCATAAGCACCGGAGCATAACCGTGTCAATAAATAAAAATAAATAAACGAAAAAAACAAACGAATGACGGAAGCGATGAGCTTGACAATGTCAAGAAAGATGATGGTTAGCATACGACGATCTTCAACCGTGACGTACCATAAGCTCCTTCATAAGCATTGCTAATGTGCATAAATAACAATTCATGCGTAACATCTCCTACTTTTTACATATAGCAGCGCAGCTACACCGTGGGGTATTCCTCAAATGTACAATACTCATAATCATAGAAAAACGAATCTAAAAAGAGTCGTTATGCAATAAGACTATCAATCATTTATTTCATCAGAGTTATCTTACAAAAGAGAGGTCCCAAGCAGTCTGTATATACGAAAGCTTGCTAATGATAACGGTTTTTCCATCTTCATTCCTCCGCCACTTATGATTCCGCTGCCATTAGTTCTCCCTGAGATAAAAACAATGCTAAAAAGTCAAACACAAAGGTTGACAGTTGAAATCCATAGTTTACATCTCATAATGTATGAATGCAAATGCGAAATTGGGACTACGTAGATATACACCCGTTATTGAAAACATATTTATTGCTTGCCACTACAGTGCTCACATGATCCGAAGCACCATACGGGTTATAGGCTGATATCGTTAATTCGTCCCGTTGCGTGGCTACCATTAGCACCATACCCGCAAGTAGTTTCTAATGATTGCAATTGTTTACCTCGTAACTGGTACATTTAACACGGGGAGGCTCCTTACTCTAAATAATCAATTCACACCATCGCGCTTACTATGTGGAGAGTAATTAATTCACTGTTGCAATTACGTTTATGGGGAACTAAAGTGCTGTTGGAACACGATCGACAGTGTCGGTCACTTCCAAAGTTGTAACAAGTCTCAGCTCGCTATTAGTATACAGAGGATTAATTGTAATCTAGTCCGGCTCAGAGCCCATGGTGGCCCAACTCCAGCCCATGGCCCGTCCTCCTAATGAGAGTATTTAAATCCCTCTCCTAGTCTTGGAGAGGGTTGTGGGATTTATCCATGTCATTAGTTTCCATTTTCCACACATTCATTTATACATTCATTAACCATTTTCCAACCAATTTCAATTTCTCTCTAACATCCCAACCCACATCTCACTCTTGTTCTTGGTTTGATCTTAAGATTACTAGTATTCTACAATTTGTATCAGAGCCATGGAGTGGTGTGTTTAGTTTTTTGTGTTTGATTTGTGTTCAAAATCTTTACAAAGAGCAAATTAGTGATTAAATTTTTTTGGCTTAAAAACCTTAAAGTTTTCATTTTTATTGTTCCTATAGGGTTAGTAATACTAGTTGTACAAGAATTTTTGCTAAAAACCATTAAAAATCGGGTATTTTTGAGTTTTGAAAATTTGGGTTTCGTTATAGTTAGAACCGAACAAGAGAACCGAACTAGAACACCGAACAAGATAACCGAACGAGCAGTTGCATAGGTTGAACCAAACTAGCTTCATCAGTGTCAACCGAACGAGTGCTCTTTAGTTAGAACCGATCGAGTAGTTTCTAGTTAGAACCGAATGAGTGTTCTCTAGTCAGAACCGAACGAGTGTTTTTCACTAGTTAGAACCGAACGAGAGGACCGAACGAAAGGACCGAACGAGAGGACCGAACTAGAGGACCGAACGAGAGGACCGAACCAGTGAAAATAAATTACGTTTAAACTTAACAAACTCAATT
>BQNB010058185.1:0-34458 GCA_026074375.1 Tanacetum coccineum
CTTGAGTTGGTGAGGCTTTAGCCATGAGACAGATTGGAGTTGATGAAGTCGTTTCTTGAAGAGAAATTGTATAGAGATCAGATACACGATTACTGGTGAGTAAATCGTTTCCCTAGAGATCTCTAACGAAACACGTAGATTTCCGGAAAGCAACCTCCAAATCCGCATCACAAAATTGACCAACCAGAAGAGATTATGATTGATTCCTTCGACATAATACACCATGTTGATCATGATATTTCCTTGAACCAAATCTCCATAACCAAGAATTGGAGCATATTGATCATTTCCAAAATGAACGGTACCTAGATATTTTTCAACAAAATTGCACAACAGCTTTAGATTGCTTATTATATGCTTTGTGCATCCAGAGTCAACAATAAATAGGATGAGTTGAACAATCTGTAAGAGAATTAGAGGACGATGGAACATTTGACAAATTGGATCCTAAATAATTTGTGAGTTTCAAGACATTAGTTATCCTAGATACATTATCTATGGCAAAGCTAACTCTCTTTCTCACATTGTCATTCCTAGTTTTAGGCACCCATTTTATTTTTGTCTTAGGAACCTATTTATATCCTGATGGGCATTGTTGTTCTATCCACCATTTCTATGCCTTACTAGTTTTCTCATACATCATCCTATAGTAATTCTTAGATTTCTAAATAGTGGATTCTGATGCAAATGTTTTCTTAAGGGGTGTTGCAACAGATTTGTTTGCTTGACTTTTGGGTTGTCTAGTACTAATAGGCACTACTTTAGGCTTCTTAGTTCTAGCATCCATGCCATTTAAGAATTTAGAAACACAAGCATCATGATTCGAATTAAACACACATTTTCCACAAGTAGCACAAACAACATTAACATTCGCAGTTCTGGATTTTAAACTTTCATTACACGCAATTACAGACTTTGTTTTATTAGAAATCCTAGGGTGGTCTTCTACTTCAGTCTTCTTATCCTTCACTTGACTATTGTTTGGCACGACCTTATCTTTCATTTGAGTGCTCCTAAGATGTGGTCTGCTAACATTAGTGTTGTGAAATAATCTTGTAGAGGTAGACACGCGAGGATTAGTATTCCTAGAAGTCTGAGGCAACTGAGGTGCTCTAGTTTGTGTTGTCCTAGTGTCAATTCGATCCATGCCTGGTTTAATCACATTTGTGTTTCTTACAGCTTGCCTTGTTGTTTGAGGCAAAATCTGTGTAGTGACTGGTTTTGATAAACCCTCTGACACATTAGTTATGGGTACCGACTTTGCCTTTGAAAAACATTTTCTCTCAAGAGAGTCTGAAAAAGGAGCCGGTTTGCCTAAAACTGATGGTTTTGGAATCCTTTGAGCATTTGGTTGTCGAACAACAGATGGTTTATCAAACATAGTTTCCACATACTTTCCTTTGCATTTCTCAATGAGTTTCTTTAACTCACTTATGGCAATGTTCTTGTCTTGCAATTGAGCTTTCAAATCTTGTAGTTTGAAATATTGTTCACGTTCTTTTATAAATACATTTGACGCTTTTTCTTTGCAAACTGTGTCATTTTTTATTTGTTCTTGACATTGTTGTAAAGCAAGTTCAAGAGAAATCGAGTGTTTTTCTAAATTAGCAAAACTTCATAAAACTTAGTATAAACTTCTTTACTAATAGATTCAGTTTGTTTTGAAAGCTTTTATGCAAGACATTCACATTCTTTCACTTTATGTCACTTTACTGAGTTATAGCATTGCAATTAAGTGTGAGCATCTAAGTTAGATAAAGAAGGTAACTAAGAACCACCATAACATCATTAGACATACATCTTGTAGAAGTCAATATCATGTTGGGCAAAATTCTGCTTTATCTTATTTAAGTTGATCAATTTCCTTTTTCAAGTGATTTAAACGTACTTTAATCGCATGGCATATTTTTTGTTTAAGTTCATGAAAATTTGAACAATATAATTTTGTGTCTTTATGGCAATGGGCATTCAAACATGTCTTAATTATGATTTCATATCATGAGCGAGTTGAGTTGCACAAAAAGGATCATGAGGACAATGTTTTGCCAAGCTGGATCAATCAAGTACTCTAAATGATTTATGTTATTTGTCATTACATTATAAGCGTGTCTACTTTTACTAATTGATTTTGAAGTAAAACCGATGTTTTTGAAAATGTTTGGTTTAGATTTAACAAAGAATTTTCTCCACATTTTCTGTCTTATTATTTGCATGTGCCAACTGATCATGGATATTCCTGGTGACCGCTGGTTTTTAAATTTTCAAAAAGACTTTGCTTTGTGTAATCCATAAGGTGTCACTAGGTATTTATTCGCAATTTTGATTTGCCCTCTTTTTCAAGACTAAAGTCTCTTTCTATTAGGGGTAAAATATGTTTGCAAGATCAGAAGTATAATTATAGGATCTATACAACGCATGGCTTTTCAGATGAGCTATTCTGAGATGAATAGGGATTTCTATTTGTTAACAGTTGGTCTACCATTTGAATTGTTCGGGAATAAATCTTCATAGGATTTGTACTTGCAAAACAGTACTAAAAGGAAGTTTGTACTGCCAGCACAAAGATAGACTGCCAATGAATTAATATGCTAGTTGAAGAGGTTTATACTGCTAAAATAGTCAAAGGCTGATGATCATAAGATAAGAAGGTAATGGAGGAGTATTTCGGAATATTTAGTTTGGAACTATAAACTGTTTCCTAATTAGATAGGCAGATATATGTGTAAAAGGGTTTCCTTGTATTTCTATAAAAGGAGATCCCTAGAGTAGTGATAGTTAGAACTTTAAGATATACACTTAGAGAGAATTTGTAATTGCTTCAAGGTTGTGTAACCCCAGTACTTAGAGAGTACTCGTATTATTTATAATATTGGAGCAGTGATTTTAGTGTTTATTGTTTGTGAGTGATCGTTACTGTTTCATTCATACATTTCTCTAGAGTATCAAAGTGTAGTTTCCGCATACACTTTGGTATATTCACAAAGTCTCAATCTTTGTTATTTTGGATTCTTCCAAGGTAACAAACTCTTTATATACTAAAGAATCGATCAAGGCGTGGGATCAACAAGTGGTATCAGAGCCTGTGCTTTGAGATACTTTGATCTAGGGAAAATGGAGTTAGAAAATTCTCAAAACAATTCGTTGGCAAAGCTTCCCATACTCAAACTAGGAGAGTATGAGATGTGGGAAATAAGAATCAAGCAGTACTTTCAGATCCAAGACTATGCTTTATGGGAGGTGATAGAATATGGGAATTCATGGGTACCTATTCCTATTACAGCACCAGAATCAGGTCCATCAACTGCATTAAAGATGACTGTGCCTTCAACTACTGAAGAAAAGATCTGCAAGAAGAATGATGTCAAAGCAAGAAGTCTTCTCCTTATGGCTCTTCCAAATGAACATCAGCTTACCTTTAACCAGTATGCTGATGCTCAATCTATGTTTATTGCTATTAAAGCTCGTTTTGGAGGAAATGATGCTACAAAGAAAACACAAAAGGCATTATTGAAGCAGCAGTATGAAAACTTCAATGCTACAAGCTCAGAATCTTTGGACTCTATCTTTAACAGGCTTCAAAAGCTTGTTAGTAGATTGGCAATTCTTGGTGTTGATACTTCTCCAGAAGATTTAAATGTTAAGTTTTTGAGAAGCTTACCTTCAGAATGGGATACTCATGTAGTTGTTTGGATGAACAAACCCGACTTTGAAACCATGGGTTTGGATGATTTGTACAACAATTTTAAAATTGTTGAGCAAAAGGTAAAGAGAACTGTTGCTGCTAATAATGATGACAAAAACTTGGCATTTCTAACCACTACCAGTACTAGCAGTACTAACTCTATTAATACTGGTAACACTGGAGTTAGTACTGGCAACTCCAAAGTTAATACTGCTAGTGCTGAAACTAGTACTGCTAGTTTTAGTGATGCCACAGCTTATGCCTTTCTGTCCTCTCAACCACAAGGATCTCAACTTGTTCATGAAGATCTCGAGCAAATTCATGATGATGATTTAGAAGAGATGGATCTAAAGTGGAATATGGCATTGTTGAGCATGAGGGCAAGGAAGTTCTATCAGAGAACTGGAAGGAAGATAATCATCGATGGAAATAGTACTGCTGGATATGACAAATCCAAGGTAGAATGTTTCAACTGTCACAAAATGGGACATTTTGCTAGAGAATGTAGAGTTCCAAGAAGCAAAGACAATAGAAGTTGGAATCAAGGGAACTCCTCAAAGACTGTAAGGATTGAAGATGCCTCTGAAAAGGCAATGTGTGCTATAGATGGTGGTGGTTTTGATTGGAGTGATATGGCAGAGGATGAAGTTCAAGCAAACATGGCTCTCATGGCATTCACTGACTCTGAGGTATTAAATGATAAAACTTGTTCTAAAAATTGTTTGCAAAACTATGAAGCACTTAAAAAACAGTATGATGATTTACTAGTTAAATTAGATGATACTGCTTTTAAAGCTGCTACTTATAAAAGAGGTCTGTCAATTTTAGAAGCACAAGTTGTTAAATATAAAGAATCTGAAGTTTTGTTTTCTGAAGAGATTGCTTTGTTGAAAAGAAGTGTAGGTCATAAGGATTATCTAATGGGATTAGTTAAGACTGAACTTGAAAAAGTTAAGGAAGAAAAAGAGGGAGTTGAATTTAAGCTAGCAAAATTTGAAAAATCATCTAAAGACTTAGATGATTTGTTAGCAAGTCAGGTAACTGACAAAAGCAAAAAGGGTTTTGGTTATAATGCTGTCCCTTCACCTCATCCCTTAATTCTCAACAGACCAACATCTTTAGACTTGTCCTATTCAGGTCTTGAGGAATTCCAACAACCTGAGATAAAATTGGTATGGTCCTAAGAATTCAAGTTTAAAGCCAACCACTGATTGTGATAGAAAGTCAAATAATTCTAAGGAGAATACTGATGACTCTTTAACACAACAACCTAAGTCTGTTACTAAAACTAGCTCAGTTGTGCCTACACTTAAGGTAGACAAACAATGGAAAGAAAAGATTTTCCACCATACTAATAATGTTAGGTTAGAAGAACCTAAAAAGGCTAGAGAGAATACTGATGCCCCAATTATTGAAGATTGGGTGCCGGGAGGCCCCACCGTTTATTTAGTAACTAGTGGGCCCACCTCATGATTATGACTTGTTCTTAACGGGTGTTATAGATACATGCGCACGTGTGCACTAGTTGGCCTCATGGGTTAAATCCTCGTGTGATAGCCCATATGTTATGGGCTTCCCCATCGGCTAGAGTAACCATTCGGGCCATGGGAAACGATTGATGTCGCTATGGCATTCCCATTCATCATGGGCCTGGGTATAAGTACTATTCGCGGTTCGAGGTTCATGACCACGAGGTTTGGTACTATACGTCTTCATGTCCCCCGTCTAGTATGATGGTAAGGACCGCGGATTGATAGACTAAAATAGTCGTGGCCAAATTATTCCTGGATGCGTATTGATGGAAGAAACAAGAAATTGTCCCGCCCAGAACAATGAATCTGAGTCAACTTGTAGTCGCAAAATAGAAGTACTCTATCTTCGTTAATTCGTAAAAAAGGTAGCTAGAACCTTAGGTTATATGTTTGCACCACTTACCACACGATTAGGACAAGCGGGGGACCACGTGTTCCTCCACTCCGGCGTCCGTGTCAGTAACAATTACCCTATATTAAAAAAAGGGTCGCCTCCCATTTTCACTGTTAGGTGCCACAGTAAAAAAAAAGCTTTCCATCACCATTGATAAAGCTTCCATTAATCATCAGAAATCATACACAGGTAATACGCGCGTGCGCATCCAAACCCTTGCTTCACAAATCATGGTGTTGCCCCCCAAAAAAAAAAATTACTGATTTTACATCAGAAATAAACGATGACGGAACTTCGTTGAGTTCACATCCTGAGTATTATTCCCATCCGACTGCACCCGGTAGTTGCCGGCTGCGAGTGCGAGTTATAGCCGGCTTTTCCCCAGATGGGGGAAGGTTGGGGTATACACACGGTTCTTTGAATTGCCAATCAACGTGTACCCCTTTCGTTGTTGATGTGCTACCGTTCCTGAATTTATTATCGTCTTCTTATTCCCAATTCCATTGCATAGGCTACGGCCCAAAAATAACCAATTTCGAGGTTTAATTGCGCTATTGGCAATTCATCCCACGGTCCATTTGTTCCGAGCCTTCCTTTATCACACCTCTTGGTTCAAACGGATGGGGTATGTAGGTTTGTCCAAGCGCGCCGGGCGTCTGCAGTGCTTCTATACCGAAAAATTTGATAGCGCTAACGGCGTTGTGGTGAGAGATGTTCTTCGGGGTATGATGATGCGTTGGTTTCCTGGGGACTTCGCATTTATTACCTCTGGGTCATTGCCGGGGGCCAATGGCGTCCACCCCCGGGTCGGTTATTTCGTATGGAGGGATTTTTGCTTGGAACTTCTTATATAAATGAGAACCGGTATGCCTATCAACGGCAATTCTCGGAGAAAGCCCTTTCTATGCCCATGGCATCTAGCCGTAATTATTTCCAAAGCCGCGAGGACTAGTGCCGACTAGTTTATTAGGCGATGAGTGCCTGGGGTGGGTGCATTGTCCTCTCCTTCTCCCTCGTTCAAGTAGTGTAAGTCGCTCTTTCTTATTTATGCTTATGTAAATCCATTAGGTTTTGCGGTTTTGTTGTTGCGCAGAAATGGATTTGTTTTAGCGTGGTTATTTGAGTAAGCCAAGCTGGTGACGAGGGGGTGCGCCCTTTAATAAGATGGAGAGGAGCCATGTTGGAAGTACTGCCGGCGCAACAATTGAACTTGTGCTGGAAGCAACCATGAGGCTGTTGAGTGTACTGATGTATTAGCGCCCACACCACTGCGCAGTGTACCAGGTGCAACTGCGAGCCCCCTAGGCTAGACGCAACAAGCGTTGGTTCTTCAGAGAATGCTGATGTCGAAGGGGCTGAAAGCGAGGCTGAAGAAGTTGACTATGGGTTGAAACGAAAGAGGGCCACCAGTGTATGAGGTGCGGCCTACGCTCAAAGAGGGTTTTTGCGGTCATGTCAGTCTAGGTTTGAAGTACATCGACTGGGTGGAGGGAAACCCCTGGATGTGCCACCCTTACTGCTTACTGCTCAAAGGATTGGTGACGCTGACGAGGCCTCTTCCCACGACAAGTGTAAGTAATTTATCTTCTTATGTTTTACCGTCCAATAATAGTGTTTGTGTACGCAATTCATATTAAAAGAGTGTGAAACACTCATTATTGGTGGTTGATTTGCTATGTGTGCGCGTCGTGTCGAGGCGACTAGCCGATTCTTCTGCGGACTCTTCGTAGTTGGTGATCGCATGATGTACAGTCCCCACCCAGACTTATCCCTTGACTGCTGATGTAATATCAAGGATAGGGTCCGGGAGTCATTGGTTCCACAAGGCTATTTGAGGGTTATGCTTAGTGGCTTTAGTGGATCAGCTTAAGGAGGAGGTTTGATATTGTCAACGGCGCAGAAGATGCGCCCCCCCCGCTGGTGGTCGCAGCTGAGAGCGAGGTTTTGTGCTAGTGAACGGAGGGGGCGGTTGGCCAGAGTGATACAGAACGATGAAGAGATTCTTCCCTGCTGAAGACAAGTTGGCAGATGCGCAGGCTGAAGGCAGGAGTCTTCGAGGTCCTTATGACAAGAAGCTTGCCGAGGAAAAAATGGCACTGCTTGTTCAAGGTTAGAGCAAAATGCGCGCGGCTTCTGTGATTCAAGGCAGTTGTCCTCTGGGCCGTAAGAGGTATTTGGAGGCTCGGGGTAAGAAACAATCCATTTTGATGGGATGGCATGAGTTTCGCCAGAGAGAGAAGGGTTGTCTGGAGAATTTCTCTGCTAGCAGGAGGAGAAAGTAGTTACCGCAAAGCTCAGTTTATTGAGTACGATGAGTGAGCTTTACCCTCAATGATGTCCGCGATTGCCTTGAGAGCAGGTGGTCTCTAAGCCTTAATGGTTTCTAGCGCCTTGCCTACCATGAGCACTTTGGAATCGCAGGATGTGTCAAGCGTAGTCTTTGGTGGATGTTGTGAAGTGTGCCGTGGCTCGTGGAAGGCGGAAGCGGGGTGGAGGAATGCATGAAAAGAAATCTGCTGACATCCACGTTTGCCTGCCCGCCACAAGGTTACCTGGGTATAATCAAAATGCATATGAGGAGCTTGTTGCTGCTATGGAGGCGATGAAATTGTTGGAGCTTGCTCTCATATTGCACAGCTGGAGCTCTCCCCGTGACCCGGATTTACCCATAGCGTGTGATAAGGCAGGGTTAACCTTGGATCAGGCATGCCTCGAGGGCGTCTGTGGCCCAGCCGGGATTACTTCTCAAGCCGGACGATGGCGAAATTGCAGGTTTATCTGTTGCTGTCCGGCGTGACATTCCTGAATCCGTTTGCACTTGAGAAGGAGATTCCGTTGAAGGCGTCTTTAGAGGCCCACTTCCCATAAGGCTTGCTTAAGAAGAAGGGGTGGTGAAGGGCAAGACAATATTATGCGGTGTTGGTCTTGCATGCGCACATTTCCCCCGTTCTTATGGACCTTATGCTACTATCTTTTAATCGGGGTACCCAGATTCAGCGGTGGCGACTGTGTCACCGAAAGATAGTGAACTTCTGGGGAAGCCCTTTGAGGATGGGCGTGGAGACTGCTGACCGTACCAAGTTGGCAATTCAGAGCGAAGAGCGTCGTCACAGTTATCTAGGCTTTCTTCCTGTGCGAACTTATGGTTTTCTTGTGCCTGTTGGCAAAATTTTGTTTAATTCAAACTCATGGATTCTGTGTTAAAAGCTTTCCCCTTTTGGACCCATCAGTATGGGTCGTCTCGTTTCGTTATGTGACTTGTGCGATTGTACGACAAATACTAGTTGTTATAAAAAGTGACACATATGTTGGTGACCCCACAATTCGTTTGGCCTTTTGCATGAAAGACTTGTTTCGTGATGTTGCCATTTTTCAAATTGATTGTTAAACATAGTCATTACAAAGTTCATGACTGCAAAATATGCTAAGTTTATATGTATGGGTTGACATTACAATTACATGCGGCGTACCGCGAATACCATATCAAGAAGTCAAAAGTTTCGACTCCAAATTTGTTAAACGTGCACCGTGTGCGCTGCTGCGCATCCATCGTGGAATGCGCATTGAAACTTACTCCAACGTCTTGAGAGCAAAAGAAAGGCTGGTGGATAAGGGAACTAAGGGGGGGGGAGGGGGATAACTTCTCAACAAACACATCTCTGTCTTCTACTATAGGAGAAGAAAAGTATGATCGAGAGGCGGGGGTGGAAAGGCTTGGGGTGGAGGGGGGGAGAATGAAGGGAGAAGAAAGTGTTTAACAAGGAATCATGGATCCAATGTTGACGGGTTTGCAACCCTCTTACTCAACGGTCATTTAGTAGGTTTATACTCATCCTTTTTCTATCGTGGGGTTTTTAGGTTGCATGACGCGCGTAGGCACAGATAAAGTTAACAATAATATTGATACGTAAATAGATACTCACAATAAGCATGTAAAGTGAATTGTGTCGCGGAGTTAGCTAGAAACCGCGACATGTAAGTAGTACTTGCAAAAATGAAAAACATTTGTCTTAAAAAAAACATAAGTACGCATATACCCAGTGAGCACTTCCCTAAAGATAGCATTTCTTGAGATTGCAGATATTCCACGTGCGGGGCAACTCACGCCCGTCCATGTCACGCAGCTTGTATGCTCCTTTTCCAAGTGCTTCCGTAACCTCGTAGGGTCCTTCCCACTTTGGTCCCAGCTTTCCTGTGTCTTCCGCGTGGCTATGGTCTGTTAGCCACGATACCACGAAGTATCTCTTGGTATAAACTGAGTACTCTACGAACTTTAGGACATAGTATCTTATTAGCAACTTTTGCCTTTTCTTTACGTATGGAGCTTGTTCACGCACTTTCATCCAATATGTCAGTCTATATTGACGGCTAGTCGTCAGTTGGTTGCGACATGTGACCTTCCGCGGAGACGTATAGTTGCATTCGATTATCGGCTGGTTATACGGCTTCCGTACCCATAGGACAAGAGAGACGGGTGTGTCCCCTGTGCTAACTTTGATTGTTGTGCGATTGCCACAAGAATGTGACAAAGCCTCTGCCCCACCTGCTTTTATGTCTATCTCAGACTGCGCCTTTGATTCCTTCAGCCTACGAGCTGTTTCGATTTGCAGGCGTCTCAACAAACATTCGGTTTGTGGGTGTTTAAAACCGACGCAAAACGTTGTTGTAATGATTAATCTTGCGCACCCAGTCTTTGAATGGGTTATCACAGAATTCGGTTTTCCCATTGTCCGAGACTATTTCTCAGGTAATCCAAAACGGCACACAATGTTATCCCAAACAAATCGTTTTACCTGATTCCTGTGATTATGGCGAACGCTCTCGCCTTCGATCTATTTAGTAAAGTAGTCTAATAGCCACGTTATAGGAATTTCATCCCCTCCACTGACACCGGGAATGGGACCAGCGATGTACGATACTCCCACTTGGTTGGATTAATTGGCCATGGTGAGGTTGATCGGGTGTTAGCCCCATCCCACCCCTCCCTGATGTGTGTTGGGCGGGATTGGTCTATGTTACTTGGCCATATCATTGCATTTCTGTATCATCGTCGCGGCGTCGCGTCCTGTCCTCTTTAGTAAGTGCATGGCATTTGGGCCAGTAATACCAGACCGTAGGCCTCTTGTACTACAGATCGTGGTCCTTGTGTGATACTGCTGAACCCGGCTTATGTATCTCGAGGAGACCATAGTCTGCCTGAATAGGTCCGACGCGTCAGAGCCTTATGGTTTTCTGTTGATTAGGAGGGTTTATATTAGAACGTCGATAGAGAGGACACTCATTTCGAAGTTATTCTACTTTTTGAATCTCGCTGCGCGTGCGGCGTATTCGACTGGGCATCCTTTTGTTCTGAGGGAGCGTGCCCTCCTGCCTTATGAATATCGATGATAGTGGGTTCATCACGTAGGATTACTGCTCTTCTACATCACCGTGGACTATCTCCATCTCCTGCGATGGATAAGTTCTTCAAGGTTTCGACCAACACCTGCTTTGATAGGTTGCGCGAAGCTTCGTGGATGCTGATCTTTAATAAAGGCCATCCGCTTTTTTTGTTGTCACTTAGGAACTTGCCTAATGGAGATACTATCAGAGCCCTGGTATTAGTGACGTTGGTCTTGTCGGAGGGTATTGAATCATGTTGTCTTCTTTAGCACACATATTTCGCCCAACAATGGTTGGTACTAAACGGGAGTCCACATTTGCTTCTAGGTTACGCTCGCACCCATGCGAGCTGCAATGCGTAGTCCCACAAGTAGGGCTTCGTACTCTGCCTCGTTGTTCGTGGCTGAGAATTCAAAGCGCAGTGCGTAAGTGAATTCCATTCCTTCTGCGTTAGTGAGGGATAAGGCCTGCGCCGACCCTGTCCTACGCATGACGATCCATCCTGTGAATAAGATTCCATGGTGCCTGGAGTAGGAGTTTTACTTCGCTCTGCAGGGGAAGTACCGCAATTGGTCGCTGGTTTTTCGATGAACGGAAAATCCGCCGGTATCTATCCTTTCACTGCGCGTGCTGTTGGTTATAAGATGGATATTTATGTCCCCTAGTACACGCTCAATATTGGTAATCGACCCCGATCGCATCAGGTTTAGAGATAAACTTGTTTGATGGGTTGATCTGTGATTACCATATTGGGTGCGGCTTGGAAATACCTGCGCAAGTCTTTTGGCGGCAAATACTAACGGGCCAGGATCAGTTCTCCCATTGCGGTTATAGGTTGATCTCCGTTTCCTTGGTGCTTTACTTAGAAGTCATACCGGGTTTATGTTACGACAGTCTGTCTCGTAGTAGCACGGCGCTAACTTGCCCCATGCGTCGCGGGATAATACTAAGAACGAATCTGATACATATCAACTCCTCCCATGGTCGGGGTGCTCGACTCGCGTGGGCTAAGTTGCTGTGCTAGTATGCTGCTTGAGTTGCGTGAAGCTCTTCTGCTCTGCCTAGATCCAACCGGAAGCTCTCCCCTTTTTCGTACACTTCTTGATGTGTTTTGAACAAGGGAGTGACTTGATCTTGCTGCTTGGATAGGAACCTGTTCAAACTGGCAACTTCCTATTTAACGATGGATTCTTTCATCGTGAGTGGTTGAAGGAATTGGATGACAGCTTTTGTTTTTTCCGGACAGGCCTTCGATGCCGCCAGGTTTTCTCTCATCTATCCAAGGAACATGCTTCTGTAGCCCAAAATAGTACTTTTTTAAGATTTAGCTTCATATTGATTCATTCACAGTGCCCTTGAAATTCTACTTACAATGTCGCGCACAACTGTCTTCGGGGTGGCTCTTCTATACCATGGTCATCGACATAGACCTCAGGTTTTTGCGGCCTCTACTTTCCCTGCGAACGCAGTTTATCTACCAGTCGCTGGTAGGTGGCACTGCGTTCTTTAGGCCAAAAGGGCATCTTTTGTAATAGAAATCGACCACCTTGACTTGTGTGAAAGGCTGTCTTTTTCCTCGTCATCCGTGTCCATTTGATTTGTCGTGAATACCCCTTGTAATGCGTCCAAGAACTAATTGAAGGGGTATCCGCATAAGGGGACTCCACTTTCCAGTTATCTGGCCTTTGGTAGTAGGCATAGCAGTCTTGTGAATTGCTTTGTTAAGGTCAGTGAAGTCCACGCTACATCAGCCAGCTACCATCGCTCTTTTTGAACCAATAACTGGGTGTGGAGAGCCCAATCATGGTAATAGACTTCTCTCGCATTGATACCTGCCTCCTACGATTTTTATGTACCTCCTCCAGAATGGCCTTAGGCCGCTTTGGAGCTTGCCGGTTTTGTTCTGCCTATACTGGGGAGTATCTTGTCCGGATTTTCAACTTGTGCTTCTATGACCCATGTCCCTTTTCGATCGTGGCACATCCCAAGTCATGTGTTTTGGTTCCCATGCCAAAGATATCGAGGTTTCTTTGCAAGAGCGTGCGCACACAGACGCCTACTACCCAGTATCAGACATGCGACCCCCCCGATCGATACTTCTTGTTCCGGCGGGTAATGGGATTGAATCGCGACTCTACAAGTTTGTCACTTTGGTGTGCGTGTTGTCCCTGATGTCTGCGTCACGTCACCTTGTGATGTGTTGCCTTCCTTAGGGGTGCGGCGGTGTTGTAGATATGGTGTCAATTCCGCCCCGTCCGACGGGGAATCTTTAGCATCCCGTGGGGCCTATTGGATAGGAACCGTTGCGTTTATCGCTGAGATCCCTGGTCTCTTCCAATATGCCATTGTTATGTCTAGATGGTGATCTGATCAACATTAAAATTCATCCAGGCAGTTGTGGAGGAAAGTGCCTCCTTATTGCCAACCATAACCTCCGGTAACACGTCGGTTGCCCCCATGGGCCATATCTTTTCTCCCGTGAAGCCAGTCAACGACGTCGTGGCCGGGTTTAACTGACTTTTTACTTCAGGGCGCAGTCTTTGGAAGCAATGTTCGTACAGTATGTCTGCTGATGCTCCCCCATCAATGTACATGCGGTGGATGTCGTGACCCGCTGCATTTATCTCGATGGTAAGTGGCTCCACCACTGCGTTGTCCGCAGTCAAAGTGGGAAAAGAGATGCCACTTCCATGCGAAAATTTTTGACTGACTTTTTGCTTAGTTTTTCGCTGCCATGACTGCACCATATAGATGGTGTCAGCCTTGTCTCTAGGTGCGTCTTTCTTGCCTCCGCTCCTTTGTTTATCTTTCCCTTCCTTGATGTTCTTCACCAGGTGATCCAATCTGCCTTCCTTGACCAATTTGTCAATTAGCTGGCGCAGTTGGACGCATTCATTGGTAGTATGGCCCTTCTGCCTATGATACTCGCAGTATCCGTTCCCCACGCGTTGCTCTTCTGGAGTGCGCATTGGTGGTGGTTTTGGGAAGTTTGAACCTTCTGTTGCGAGTATCTGTATCTCTTTGGGGTCATTCGTCAGTGGGTGTACTTGTCGTTCTCCCCCGTCCGCCCCTTCTTGACCGCGGTTCAGCTGTTGTTGCGACTGCTAATTCTGGTCATTGGATTGTCTCCTGGACTGTTCCTGTGACCTGTTGTTTGAGTAGCCTTTTCTGCTGTCCGCGGCGGCGGCTTCTCCTTGAATGAAGGACCTTGTGCGTTTCATCAACTCATCAAAGGTTTGGGGAACCCTATCATTCAACCTTTTGATAAGTTCTAGGTTATTTATTCCATTCATAAACCCTGAGATCTTGAGAATTTCGGGGCACGCCTTGACGTGTATGCATTCGTCCTTATAGCGTTCTACGTAGGCGCTTGTGGACCTTAACCTTGGCGTGTTTCACCCTGGCAAGCTCGACGGGGTCTTGGCACATTCTTCCTTTTGTGAGTAAAAATTTAAGCGGGAAGGCCTCCGGCAACTCTTTTCAAACCTATCACATGCTTCTGCATGGTAGTTTGTGAAACCTTAGTTCGCGCGTTTCCCTCTTAAGTGGACATTGAACATGCTGTGGCACCACACGGGTTGTGCGCCAGTTTTTCCATAGTGGCCGCCGTATATCGAAGATTTTTAGATGGTCATCAGGATCACCTGTCCCATCATAAGTTTTTACGTTAGCAGGCATGCGCCTTTTCTTATCCTCCGAGAAATCGCTAATGCGCCGCGTAAATGCGTCGACCTTTTAACGACGCCTGGTCGGTGACTTTTTATCTTCGTCTTTATCTCCACGATATTTGTTCTTGGATTTCCCGTTGTTCCCGTTTCTGCGTCCTCGTATGTCCGACGGTTTGTCTTCTAGAGGTAAGACGAGCATTACTCTTATGCGGCGCTTTTTGCGTGTCTCGACTATGTCCTCGGAGTCCAAACCTTGGGGACTTTCACTCGCGGTGAGCGCCATTGTTCCCAGCCCGGCTATGTGACATGCGACCTGCCCAGCCTATCACGGACGCTGATAGCGCCTGGGCGAGTCATTGTTTTCATGGTGGTCCAAGCTCCTGCTAGTTAGCTGTTTGAGTACCCCGAAACTTGCTTTCCCGATTTCTACCATAATACTGGAGGTCGCACCGGGTTTATCCTTCCGCGGCCTATCCTTTCGGTGGCCGCGTAGTGGTGGAGACTACTTGTCCTTCGGAGCCGAAGTTAAGTCGAGCCTGTAGGCTCTTGGCTGATCTTCTTTTTGTTCCTCAGTGCCATTAGGGCGACAAAGTCTCGTAGTTCTGAGCATACGAAATCACTCGGCGCCAAGTTTTTAGCGAGACCCCATTCCAGTGTGAGGGTTGTCAGACCCTAACGCGGGACCCTTGTTTCGAATGGGTTGGGGTGGCAGTTCAGGTGGTATTCGTCCCTGAGGCCGTTTTGGGAGGGGGTGGTGAAAGGTAGTAGCACGCTGGAGATATTCCGTGCTTGTGATTATGGGGTATGGCTGGGTTCGGTTGTCCCCCAGGGTCGGTCCCATTCGCTGGGAAAGAATCCTATATTCATACATACCCGAATCACTATGGCGTATTCGGTGCTTCCAGAGGCTCATGCTTGGAGAGTGTCTTAGAGGCTTGGTCGACTCTTGCTTCTTCGCTGCGGATTCCGCCTGGGCGTAAAGTTTCATGGCTTTGTCATCTCTATGATTTTTTTGGCAGGCACGAAAGTTCTTAGTGTGGGTCCCAAACAGGATGGCGCCAATCTGTTGATACAAAGTTGGACGAGCATGATGTAGTCCGAATGTAGCTCGTAATGGGATATGTTAGGCTCCTGGTTCCTGTATCAATTAAGTTCTTGATGTATTGAGACCTGCGCACTAAGAAAACAAAGCATCGTTAGGCTTACCGTGGGATTGTCTCCCACGATTATCCTCCGGCGTGAGAGTGAGTAATCGGTTTAGGTTTAGGTTTTAGTAGAAGATTAGGGTTATGAGGGTGTACCTTAGATGAGAGCCGAGGTGCTTTTTATATACTCACAAACCCTAATTAGGCTTTGTCCCATTAATTAGGTTAGTACCCTGGGAGGGCCCCACCGTAATTTTAGTCAACTAGTGGCACACCTGCATGATTTATGACCTCGTTCGTAACGGGATGTTATAGATACCTACGCAGTGTGCGCTAGTTGGGCCTTCATGGGCCTAAATCCTCGTGTGATTAGCCCATACGTCATTGGGCTTCCCCATAGGCTAGTACATTCGGGCCTTTGGAAACCGTATTGATGTCCTTTGGCCCATTCATCATGGGCCTGGGCTTTATTTAAGTACTATTCGGGGTGGGCTTATGGGTTCATGACCCGAGGTTGGACTATACATCATCAATCACCTAATCAACTCGAAAACTCAAATGAATTATTAGTTTTCACCGCTTTTGATCAAAAAGTGCCCTAATTATAAAATTAGGGTTCTTAAATCTAAAAGTAGTTAAATCTTAAAATTGATTGGGGGCTTTTGTAGTATTAGGTGTATTATATGTGTAGGATAGTCATGTCTTAGTCTTTTGTTGTGATTTAATCTTGTTCGTGATTAGTGTTATACTCGTTTGTTTGAATATAGATACTGTTGCCCTAATATTTTTGTATGAGATTGTTATATATGGCTTCATGAAAATGATAGTTTAGTATAAATCGTCGAGAAATTCGATCTTGCCACAAATTAATTTAAAAGCTCGATCGCAGTATTAACCATATGGAACGATCAAAACTGTATGAAATCGAACAAAAAAAGAAGGATCGACACCGAAGTGAATGAATTTGCACAGTGTTAATCGAACGAGTGTATAAATATGAGGATCCTTCGAACGCTGGATCCTAGTAAAGGATCGAACGAGTGAATTTGCCCAGTGTTAATCGAACGAGTGTCAAAATGTGAGGAACTCGAACGAAGTGGATAATAGTGAGGATGAACGAGTGTGAATACATGTATGAATTTCGAACGAGGGACTGTATGGATTCGAACAAGTGAATACTTGTATGATCAGAACGAGTGACTCTTAATGTGGCTCGAACGAGTGATTGAAACAAGGACCGGACGCAGTGACCATTACTATTGGACTCGAACGGGTGCCTAATAGCCAAGCGATCGGGGAACGAAGCGTCTATTATAGTGTGGACCGAACGTAAGTTCAGAGTAATTCATGTAAGGATCGAACGAGACGCATTATTGTGACGGATGTCGAAAACGGCCAACACATGTTTAAGGGATTTGACGAACGAGTGCTTGTTTACATGGATTTCTTCTACTTCCCGAAACAAGTGTAATTTCAGTGCAACTCGATCTAGCTGTTTTTGAGGACCGAACGAGTGTTATTCTTTGAGGACCGAACAAGTAAAGTTATCAACACTTAACCAATTTTTTGGCATAACACACTTAAGATCAAATTTTTTCTAACTAAGATTAAATTCAACAAATCTCTTAGTTTCAAATAGACAGTAAAAGCTTGACAAAACCAAGCGTTAAACTACATTCGGACTTAATGTTAGGATAGGTGCTTTGTCTTGCACGCTATACGTCTATCAAGTAGATTGATCTTCAAATGTGCTAAAAGTATAAAAGGTTCTCATGATTGAATGATGATTGTGTTTTCTTCTTATAACTGTCACCTCACTCTTTCTTAAACAGAACTCATTGGCATTCAATAGCGCGATCAGATTGCTTTGGATGATGCATTGGTGGCTCCTGCTGACCGACTTAAGATTGGAAATTGTAATCTTACGCTTAAGTTCCGTTCGGACGTTCTTCACCTCAAAGGAAGCAACCCTTCAAGTGTTTACATGTGTTAAAGCTCACTCCTTCTCATAAGGTCCATTTCCCCAAGTCACTGGCAGATGTCCTGAGATATATATGCAGGAATCTCTGGGCTTCTGCTTATGTTCTTAATCGATTTGTCCGATTTTAAGAAGATATAAGAAGCACACATCGGTCTTGAGCAATTCATGGACAGTCTTCAAATTTTCCCTATAGTCGTGGTAAACAGTAAAATAAGAAGAGAAAGAAAGAGAAAGAAGAAAGGAAGAAAGAAAGAATTGAAGAAATTTCAGAAGAAAAGAAAGATATAAAGGAGAACAGAAAGAAATAGAAGAAGGAAAGAACAGAAGAGAAAGAAAGAAAAGGAAAGAAATAAGAGAAAGAAAGAAAGAAATATATTTTGGAAAAGAAAGAAGAAAGAAAAGAAAGAAGAAAGAGAAGAAATAGAAGAGAGAAGAAAGAAAGAAAGAAGAAAGAAATAGAAGAAGAAGAAATTTATGAAAAGAAAGAGAGAAAGAGAATAGAAGAAGTAGAAAAAGAAGAAAGAAGTAAAGAAAGTAGAAAGAAAAGAGAGAAGTTAGAAGAAAGAAAGAAATAGAAAGAGAACAGAGAAGAAAAGTAGAAAAAGAAAGAAGAAAAGAGAAAAGAACAGAAAAAAGAGAAGAAATAGAAAGTAGCAGAGAAAGAAAGAAGAAAGAAATAAGAAGAAGAAAAGAGAAGAGAAAGAAAAGATAAGAAAGAAATAGAAAGATAGAAAGAAAAGAAAAGAAGAAAAGAAAGAAATTTAACACGAAAGAAGAAGAATAAGAGAAAGAAATAGAAATAGAAGATGAATAGAAAGAAAGAGGAAAAGAAAGAAATAGAAATAGACGAAGAAAAGAAAGAAGAGAAAATAGAAAAAGAAAGTAGAGAATAAGGAAAAGAACGAAAAGAAAGAAAAAAGAAATTGAAGAAGAAACGGAAAAGAGTAAAGAAAAGAAAGAAAATGAAATTTTATAGAAGAAGAAAGAAGAAAGAAAGAAGGAAGAAAGAACAGAAAGAAAAGAAAGAAATAAAGAAATTAAGAAAGAAGAGAAAGAAATAGAAGAAAGAAGAAGAACAGTAGAAAGAGCACAAGAGAAGAGAAAAAGAAAATCAGAAAAGAGAAAGAAAGAAAGAAAGATAGAGAAAGAAGAAAGAAAGAGAGAAGAAGAAAGAAAGAAAGAAATAGAAGAAAGAGAAGAAAGAAAAGAACGAATTAGAAAATAAGAAGAAAGAAGTTAGAAGAAGAGAAAAGAAAGGAGAAGAAGAATGAAAGAGAAAGAAAAGAGAAAGATAGAGGAAAGAAGAAAAAGAATGAAAGAAAAGAAAAAAGCAAGATAAGAAGGAAGAATAGAAAGAAAAAAGAAGAGTAGAAGCAGGAAGAAGGAAAGAAGTAGAAAGAAACAAGAAAGGAAAGAGAAAAGGAAAGAAAGAAAGAAAATTTAGAAAGAAACAGAAAGAAAAGAAAGAAGAAGAAGAAAGGAGAAGAAGAAGAAATAGAATAGAAATAGAAATTAAAATTAAGAAAGAGAAATAAATGTAAATAAATTAAGAAAGAAGAAGGTACCGAAAGAAAAGAAAGTATAGGATAAAGAAGAAAGAAATAGAGAAAGAGAAAAAAGAATGTAAGAAATAGTAGAGAAGAGAAGAATAGGAATAAGAAAAGAAAGAAAGAGGAGAAAGAGTAGAAAGGATTAGAAAAGAAATTTATAATAGAGAGAGAACAGAAAGAAATAGAAAGTGAAGAGAAGAGAAGAAAGAAGAGACAAGGGTAAGAAAGAAAGAAGACAAGGAAAGAGAAAGATAGAAACGAAAGAAAGATAGACGAAGAAGATGAGAACAGAAAGAAATAAGAAAGAAGAAAGAAAGAAAGAAAGGAAAGATAGAGTGATGAATAGAAAATAGAAGAAAGAAGAAATAGGAAAAGAAGAAAGAAGAGAAAAGAAATCAGAAAGAAAGAGAAGAGGAAACAGAAGGAAATCGATGAAAGAACAGAAAGAAAAGAAAGAATTAAGAAAGAGAAAGAAATAGAATGTCAGAGAGAGAATAGAGAGAAAAGAAGAAGAAAGATGAATAGATATAGACAGAAATAGAAAGAAATAGAATGAAAGAAAGACAGAGAGAAATTTAGAGAGGAAAAGAAGAAATAATGAAAGAAGAAATTTAGAGAGAAAGAGAAAGAAAGAGAGAAAGAAAAGAAAGAAGAAAAAGAAAGAAAGAAATCTAAAAAACATGAAGGAAAGAAAAAGAAAGAAAGAGAAAGATGAAGATCAGAGAAAGGGAATAGAAGAAGGAATAAAAAGAGAAAGAAGAAAGAAGATTAAGACAAAGAAGAAAGGATAAGAAAAGAAGAAAAAAAGAGGAAAAAGGAAGAAATGACGAAGAAGTAAGAAGAGAAAATAGAAGAAATCAAGAAAGAAAAGAAAGAAAGAAGAAGATTTGAAGGAAAGAGGAAAGAAAAAGAAGGAAAGAAAAAATAGAATAGAAAAAGCCAGAGAAAGAAAGAAAGAAGAAAGAAGAATAGAAAAGAAGAAGAAGAAAAAGAAAAGAAAATGAAAGAAGATGAAATAGAAAGTAGAAAAGAGAAAGAAATAAATAGAAGAAAGAAGAAAAGAATAAGAAAGACAGAAGATAGACAGAATAGAAGAAAGAAAGAAGAAAAGAAGAAATAGGAAGAAAGAAAAAAAAGAAGAAGAGAAAGAAAAAAGAAAGAAAGAAAGAAGTAGATAGAAGAAATAGAAAAGTTAGAAAGAAGAAAGAAAAAGAGAAAGAAGAAAGAAAGGAAAAGAAGAAAAAGAAAGAAGAAAGCAGAAGAAAGAAAAAATAAAGAGAAGAAAGAGAAAGAAAGTAAAGAGACAGAAAGAAAGAAGAAAGAAAGAAAGAAGAAATTTGTTAGAAAAGAGAAATAGAACGAAATAAGATAGAAAGAGAAGAATACAATAGAAAAGAAAGAGAAATTAGAAAGAGAGAAGAAATGAAGAAAGAAAGAAATAGAAAGAAAGAATAGAAAGAAAGAAGAAAGAAGAAAATAGAGAAGAATAGAAAGAAGAAAGAAGAAAGAAAGATAAGAAAGGAAGAGATAATGAGAAGAAAGAAATAGAAATAGAAGAAAAGAGAAGAAAGAAATTAGAGAATAAGAAGGAAAGAAAGATGAGAAAAAGAAGAAAGTGAGAAAGAAAAGAAGATGAATGAGAAAGAAATTTATTTAAAGAAATTAGAAAGAAAGACAGAAAATGAATGAAAGAAGAAAGAAGATAGAAAGAAAGAAGAAGGAAGAAAGAAGAAAGAAGAAAGAAATTAAGAGAAGATAGGATGAGAAAGATAGAAGAAAGAGCAGAAGAGAGATAGAAGAAAGGCGAAAGAAGAAAAGATAGAAGAAGAAAAGAAGAAGAAGAGAAAGAAAGAAAAGCAATAGATAGACAAAAGATAGAAGATGAAAGAATTAAGAAGAAAGAAAGAAACAAGATAGAGAGAATAGAAGAAGAGAAGAAAAGAAGAAGAAGAGAGAAAAGAAAGAAAAGAAATATAGAAGAAGAAAGAAGAAGAAGAAGAAAAAAATAAAAAAAAAAATGAATAGAAATGAAGAAAGAAAGAAGAAAGAGAATGAGAGAAACTAGAAGAGCAAGAAAATGAACAAGAAAGAATAAGAGAGAAGAATTATAGAAAGAAGGAAAAAAAGAGAAATTAGAAGAAAGAAGAAAGAAAGAAGAGAAAGAGAGAAGAGAGAAAAGAAGAAGAAGAAATTGAAGAAAGAGAAATAGAAAGAAGAAAAGAAAAGAGAAGAAAAGATAAGAAGAACATGTAAGAAAGAAGAGAAAAAGAAAGGAAAGAAATAAATAGAATAGAAAGAAAAGGAAGAGTAGAAAGAGAAAGCAGGAAAATAGAATAGAGAAATTTAGAAGACGAGAAAAAGACCAGAAGATAAGAAAAACGAAAGAAGAAAGAAAGAAAGAAGAAAGAAAGAGAAAAGAAGGAAGAAAAAGAAACAGGAAAATAAGAAAGAAGAAAGGTGAGAAAGATAGAAAGAAAGAAAGAAAGAAATAGAAAGATAAAGAGAAAAGAAATAGAAAAAACTAAAAGAAATAGAAGAGAAGTGAGAATTAAAAGAAAGAAGAAGAAAGAAACGAATAGATAGAAAAGAAGAAAAAGAGAAGAATTGACAAAATAGAATAGAGAACAAAAGAAAAGAAAGACAGAAAGAGAAAAGAAAGACATATAGAGAGAAGAAATAGAAAGAACAGGAGAGAATAGAAGAAAGATGAGAGAACAGGATAGATTGAAATAGAAAGAGAAAGAGAGAATATTGAAAAGAAAGACAGAAAGAAAGAGAAAGAAAGAAGAAAGCAAGAAAGAAATAGAAAAGAAGAAGAGAGAAAGAGAGAAAAGAATAAGAAGAAGAAGAAGTAGAAAGAAAGAAAAGAAGAAAGAGAGAAAGGAAGACAAAGAAATGAAAGAATAGAACAGAAGAGAGAAATGAAATTTAAAGAAGAAAGAAGACAGAAAAGAATTAGATTAGAAACAGAAGAAAAGAAAAGAAAGGAAAGAAAGAAGAAAAGAAAGACATTAGAAATTCTTAGAAGAGAGAAAGAAGAAAAGAAAGGGAGAAAGAAAGAGAAACGAAGAATAGGAAGAAAGAAGAAAGTAGAAGAAATTTAGAGAAAGAAAGAAAGAGAAGAGAATTAGAAAGGGAAAAGGAAAGAGAAGAAGAAGAAAGAAAAAAAGGAAGACAGGAGAGAAGAAGAAAGAAAGAAGAAAGAAAAGATTAGAATAGGGAAAGAAAGGAGAATAGAACGATAAGGAAATAGAAGAAAGCAAGAAGAAAAAGAAAGAAAGAATAGAAGAAAGAAAGAAATTTTAGAAAAGAAAGGATGAAGAAAGACAGACGAAATAGAGAAAGAGCAGAAAGAAGTAGAAAATTCGTGGGTAATTAAAAAAAATTACTAGAAAAGAAAATAAAAGGAAAGAGAAAGAATTAAAGAAGGAAAGAGAGAAAAGAAGAAAGAAGAAGAGAAAGAAAGAAAGAAAGAAAGAAAGAAATAAGAGAAGAAGAGAGAGAAAAAAAGAAATAGAAAGAGAAAGAACGAAGAAAAGAAGGAAAGAAGAGGAATATTGAAAGAAAGAAAGAAGAAGAAAGAAGAAAAGAGTAGAAATAGAAAGAAATTAGAGAAAGAAGAAATAAGAATAGAAAGAGAGAAAGAAAGAAAGAAACGTATGAAAAGAAGAAAGAAGAAATTTAGAAAAAGAAAGAGAGAAATAGAAAGAGAAAGATAGAAAGAGAAAAGAAGAAAAAGAGAAAGACAAGAAAGAAGAGAAAGAGAAAAAGAAAAGAGAGAACAGAAGAAATAGAAGAAAGAGAAAGAAATAGGAAGAAGATAAATAAATGAAAGAAGAGAAATTTAGAAAGAAGATAAAAAAATATAAGAGAGAAATAAGAAAGGAATGCAAGGAGATAGAAAGGATAAAGAAATAGAAAGAAATTTAGGAAGACAAAGACAAGAAATGAAAGGGGAAAAAAAGAAAAGAAAGAAAGAAAAGAGACAGAAAGAGAAAGAGAAGAAAGATAGAGAGAAAGAGAAGAGAAAAAGAGAAAGAAAGAAAAGAATATAGAAAGAAGAAGAAAGAAAGAAAGAGAAAAGAAAAGACAGAAGAGAAGAAGAGAAAAGAGAAAGAAAGAAAAGAAATAGAGAAAGAAAGGAAATTTTAGAAAGAAGAATAGAAAGAAAGAGACAATAGAAAGAAAAGTTAGAAAGAAAGAAAGAATAGAAATAGAAAGAGAAAGAAGAAGAAGAGAAAAAGCAATTAGAGAGAAGAAGAAGATAAGAAAGAAAGAAAATAGAAGAGAAAGAAAGAAAGAAATAGAAGAATTTTAATTTAGAAAAAGAAAGAAGAGAGAAGAAGATAAGAAAGAAAAGAAGATATGAAGTAGAAGAGAGAAGAAGAGAAGGACGAAATAATGAAGTAGAAAAAGAAATAAGAAAGGAAAGAATAGAAAAGAAGGATGAGAAAAGAAAAAGAAAGAAAAGAGAGAGAAAGAAAGAAGATGAAAGAAAGAAAGAAGAAGAATTTAGCAGAAAAGAAGAATATAGAAAGAAAAAAGAAAGACAGAGAAGAGAAAGAAGAAAAGAGAAAAGAAAAGAATAGAAGAAATGAAATAGAGAAGAAATAATGAGGAGAAAGAAAGAAAAGAAAGAAGAATTTAGTAGAAGAGAAATTAGACAGAAAGAGAATAGAAAGAAAATTAGAAAGAAATGAAAAGAAGAAAGAACAGAAGGCGAAGAGAAAGAGAGAAAGACAGAAGAAAGAAAAGAAAGAAGAAAAGAAATAGGAAGAGAAAGATAGAATAGAGAAGAAGAAAGAAGGAATGAGGAAAGAAAGGAGAAGAGAAGAGAAAGAAGAAGAATAAGAAGAAAAGAAATTAGAAAGAAGAACAGAAAGAAAGAAAGAAAGAAGAGAAAGAAATAAAGAAGAAAGAATAGAAAGAGAAAGAAATAAGAAGAAAGAAACAGAAATAGAAGAGAAAGAAAGAGGAGAAAAGAAGAAAGAAAGGGAAGTAGAAAGAGAAATAAGCAGAATAGAAAGAGAAGAAAGAACGAAGAGATAAGAGAAATAGATATAGAAAGAGAAAGAAGCAAGATGAAAGAATAGAGAAGAGAAAGAAAAGAAATGAATAAGAAAAGACAAGAGAATTTATAGACCCACCTCTTGAGAAGGAGATCCTCATATTTCTAGCTAGTCTTGGTCATTCTGGAGATTAATAAGGAAGTCACTCCGTTAATGTCAATAAAACTGCTCAACCTGGAGATAAGTTGCTGCCTGTAATCACCAAATTTGTCTCAGCAAACTCCTTCATATGACAGTCTTCGTCTTCTCAAGCTCAAATCTTGTGGGGTATGTACAATAAGAAGAGTTATTATGCATAGCTTTTGTGGCGTGAGGACTTCATTTTTAAGATTGTTGAGAACAAAAACAACGTAGTTAAGGGCAATTTGCAGATGTTACTATCCTCGGTTCCACCAAGTTAGTCGTCACTATGTCATGGAATAAGATCTTCAATTCCTAGATGAAACAAGGTCAATTGGCTCTATGCCAGAGGATGAACCCAATGTTCACTACAATCAATGTTTATCTAAGGAATGAAGACACTCAGTTGTACGGAGCTATCTTTGCCAGTGGCATTAACCAACGTAGGAATCCGCAACTCCTTCGCATCATACAAAGAGTATTATGCTAGGGCTTCAGGAACAATTCCTCCTAAGACAAAAGGAAGCAAGAAGAAAGCTAATACAGATGCAATCCCTAAACTGAAGCCTCCCACTGCCCCCAAGGAAAAGAAGTCTGGAAAAGCAAAACTGAAGACCACAGAATTGAAGACCATCTCTGAGGCTGACTTGACAGAGGCTGAGCAACTCAAAATAATCACAAAAAGAAGCCGTCAAGAAACTCACAGCTCTCATGCTAGTGGTTCTGGTGCAGATGAAGGAACTGGTGTTACACCAGGGGTTCCCGATGCTCCTAATTATGACTCATGTGAAATGATTATCTTGGAAATCAAGTGATGATGATCAAGCTGATGAGCAAGCTGAAGATGATGAAGATGCAGGTAAAAATGACGTTAATGAGACTACTCAGGATGATGAAGATGATGATGACCATGATGATGATGAGAAAGTTCAAGATGATGATGAACATGACATTGATGAAACAGTTCAAGAAGATGATGATGAAGAGCAGACTGAATCAGATAATGATGGTGATGATTTTGTCCATCCAAAGCTCACAACTCATGATGATTGATAATGAATCATGAAAGGATAACTGATGAAGATGATTCTAGTATTTCATCATCAGATGAAGAAGATAGTGACAATGAAGTAGAAGGAACGAATGTTGAAGGAGCAAAGTCGGATGAAGAGGCTACATATGAAGAGGATCAAGGAAATGAGGCAGTCAAAGATACCAATACCGATCTTGATGGAAGAGATGAAGTAATGACAGATGTTAGAATACCTCAGGTTCAAGCAACCCAGGAGATTGAAGACACTCATGTGACCCTAACTCCGGTTTGATCCATAATAGTCAACAACAGAGTTCGTATGTATCATCTGGATTCTGTCTCCAACAATCGCTGAATCCAAACCAAGATACATGTGTTGATGATATTTTTAGACAAACATACTGAAAGCCTCACTTTTCTCATTGATACTTCCGTTACACAGCCATCAGGAGCCATCCTTCACTGCACAAATCAATCGCCCTCCAACACCGTATCCTCTCGACATTCAAACTCAACAACCACCAATTATGACACCGGCAACTACTACAAGCTCCTTACTACAAAATCTTCCTAACTTTGCCTCATTGTTTGGCTTTGATTATAGACTGAAAGCGTTAGAAGACAACTTCTCAGAACTCAGGCAAACCAATCAATATGCCTGAAGCTGCTCTCCTTATTCCTAGCACCCGTTTGATCAGTATCTAGCGATTAAATGCAGGAAGCAGTGGACGTTGCAGTCCACATTGAAAGTATGACAGAGGGTATTTCGAGAAGAGTTCACTACTTGCAAATCAACAATTCCTTGATTCAATTGATGACGGCGGAATGAACGGGAAAAAAAAAAGAAACTATCAAGGATCAAGTCAAAAAGGAAGGAAGTCTCCAAAATTATTCCAAAAGTCGCAGAAGTTAGTCACCGACTCAAATCGATTCTGAGGTTCTGGTCGCGATATCATCCAAAGGAAGCCAAACATCTCATGATGTAGCTGCATTCTTTCAGAATTACGAGCCTTGAAAAAGGATCTTTAATAGGACAAGATGGAAGCCTAACTAAATCTATCAACATACATAAAAACAGGTCAGACATTCAGAGACAGCTCTACAAGGCATTCAGTGGGCGGTTATGAAGCTGGACAAGAGATCTTGTTTTAGGGGGATACATATGGCGATACATTATAGTCACAATTTTAAAAGACCTAGAGATGGTGCCAGATGATGATTTCAAGAACCTCCGCGTGGAAATAACAGACCGGGGGTTTCCAAGAAGAAGGTCAGGAAAGTAACCCGTGTCTACCAGTGCTCCAAGTGAAACGAACAACCAAGGACAGCAGGAAAAATACAGTACAGGATCTAGATCACCAAAATCTTGACTAGCCAATCTGCTCTAGTAGGGGAAGCTATGCACTCTACAGATGTCTTTAAAGGACCTGCAGATCAGGAGTTCGAAACAGGTGTCCAAGATGAACAAGCCGAAGAAGAGGTTCAACATCTTCCTGACTGGTTTCAAAAACCTACGAGACTACCTTCTGCTGATCATGCATGGAATACGTATGTTTTGCCGTTCATGAATCTGTTCAAACCTTGGTTAGCAATTCTGGAACAACGGACCCTCGAGAATCGTTTGATGAACTAACCGATTCTACATTTGACTTCTCCGCTTTTGTGCAACTGAACCGGCTAATTTTCAAATCTAACCACTGAATTTGCTAGCAGGTCAAATTTGAGCGGATGAAAGGCACTTTGAAGATTAGTTTGAATGAACTGATGGAATATTTTTGTGAGGAGGTCTTACAAAGCCAACCGAGAAATTAGAGACTTGGATAACCCTGAAGGTTCGCCAATATTACCGCATGATCTGCCCGACAGCCAACTACCGTTAGTCTAAATTCTCAAGGTCGTCGTGTCTATACCATTTCATCACTTTATCCAATAACGACACCTGGAATACCTTACTTCAGTGGAGTGTCAAGCCGCGAAAGTCTCTACTTTCAGTACCAAACTACGGGCTGCAGATTACGGACATTTCTATCAAATGGATAGGAAAAAGAACTTAGTGCCTAACTTCAATGTGGAGTCAAACGATCGTCAAATATGACAAATTCGCCCTGCCTGGGGATCTCGATTGGGGCAAAAAAGCGAAGATCAGTTCTAGGCATGTGCAACCTTAAGGGAAATCAGCTCGGGGACGTATCTATTCAAAAAGAGGATCATTGCTGTCCACTAAGGTTGTTGAAATAGTCGAATGGCATGATTTTAATAAGCGTCTTGCCTGGATTCTGTACGATAGGACAGGTGATGTGTGTTCTCTACAATGTTCAAAGAAGGCGACTTCCACAGACTGAAGGATCCAAGACATTGAAGATATGTTGCCTTCTTCTACGACAAGGAAAAGTGGACAAAAATTCAGCGTTGAAGAACGCATTGGTTTATGTTCTCCTTACGAATGTTTACACGAAGAGTTGTCATCCAGAGGCGTGTGGAAGATCTTCAACTGGGTGTTGAAAGCTACCAGAAGAAACTCAACCTCACAAAGCCTGACACGTACAGATCCAATCTAAGAAGACAAGATGCTTATACACTCCTAGCTCCGGCACTCCAAGTGGATTTATCTACGAGAAATAAAAGCAAAAGTAATAGATTGTTATGCGCATGACGAACTACACAAGTTCAGCGATGGTACTCTAGATGACGTTCGGACTGCTCTTAATGATCGCCTCAAGGGAATAAGAATGGAGTACTTGCCACAGACTTTTTGGAGCCAACGTGACAAGGCAAACGCAAGAGCTATGATCCAGGCGATTGACAAAAGGCTAAAGACAAGGAGGATAATGAGGAGTTTGGAGAGATTTGTCGGTGGACGACCATACGGGGGTGACCTACGGCTTCTACAAAGGACCATATGATTTATCATATGTTGTTCTCATCTTAAAAAGGTCAATCCTCGTAAATACACTTATCTTGTGAATATGTTCATTATTAGTGTAGACTTATTGGTGAATTATAAGATGTGCTCGAGTACAAATTTTTCAAGAATTTCTCAGTAAATTCAAAATTTTCAAATAATTGTACTCGGCATCATCTTATAAACCCTCAAAAGTTGAGGGGGAGCAATAACATGTTCCAATCTGCTATCATATCTCATTTTGTCCCCGAACGGTTAATCAATTGATATCCAAAATATCAAGGGATTAACATTTTGGATAAGGGGAGAAAATGTGATTAACCTGGACTTAATAAATACTGACAGAAGTGATCAAATAAAATGGACTCAATGCACTCCATACCTAGCATGTACTACGATTACGATGCACATGTTAAGGGGGAGCTTTTAGTGATAATGAAAAACTCTCAAAGTGTAAATATTTTGATATTTATATCAAACACTTTGATTGAAATTTTCAATGTTTTTGGAAGGATTGTGATGAAATACCCAAAAGACTGACCATGTTCTTAAATTTATGAAGTTATAAGGCGGTTAGGCTTAGGTTTTCAGATTCCCATGATCCAGCCAGAAACGAAGGGATCTAGTAACCCCTTCCCCAAGGGATAACCTAGTTAGTGTAGAAGTCCTTAGGTATGATTAAAAAGGAGAAAAAGTGAGAACAGGGAATAATGCCGACTGAGATGGAGCTAACACTGGAACAAACCCAACAAGGTGTTAGTTATGAAGTCTCGGTATGCATTGAAGGGGTTGAAGAATGAAAAAGAAATGTAAGGATAAAGGGTGAAAATAAAGAAGCCCTCCATACACTTAGGCAGAAAGAAACCAGGGTCAAATACATATGCTGTCCAGGAGACACTCAGGTGTTGTCTGACATTGAAGACAGTCATGGACCCCCAGTGACGCTATGCACAACCCCTCCCAGCTACTCAAAGTCAGAAAGACTTTGTTTCAAAACTCACGGAGATACACTCATTTCTATTGACTTTCTCACTCCGAGTTAGTTGATATTGAAAAGGTGGCACTCAGCTCCAGCCTCCGATCACTAAAATCAAAGTGCACTATTAAGTCTAGAGCCAAAAGAGATCATCCATAAATCTCATTAGGACACTTGTCAAATTATTCTTGCTAAGTCACACAATGTGAATTACAAGGATACATCTTTAAGAGTCCTTCGCATTATCTGGTGATGTTGCCAGACATCAGAGGTGGATTCATTCACATAGGAAGATGGAAAATTGCTTGAGTCAAACATCAAACAAGCTATATGGTAGGTAACTTGTGGATTCTTTCTTGAATCAAACTTGTGACAACTGGAAGAACGATGGTGCGATTCTTATAAGAATCAAACTTGTTCCAGGAAATGGATCATTACGGTTTGTTAGTGCAATTTTTAAAATGATAACCATCTCGGTGCTTGTCACAAAAACACGTTGTAAGTGATCACCGAAGGATTTTTCAAAATCAATTTTCTAGAATCAATCGGTGAGTAGTTAGTTAAATCTCATTCGGTTCATTCTTATCGTTGTTGTCTGCTTTGAGACGTTATGATATATGAAACTGCTGAGTACGATGAATCTAATACTTATGTGTTAGAAAGATTCAACACTTCAGTGGAAATTCCTGTCAAGAAGGATTCTTCTTAATTGAATCTATTGATACATGTCAATCCTCAGGAATTCGAAGGTTTCTCCAACCAACCCTCCCCCGGGAGAATGACAAAGCCATATTCGTCCTTTTGCTTTATTGCTAACTGTTTTTTATGCAGGGTATGTAAAAATGCGTGGATGGAGGTTTGATTCCAGCTGGCTTCATAAGATCCCATAACCACTGATCATACCCGACCGACTAACAATTTAACGTCATCATGAAAAGCTCAATTAATGTTTTCAAGACTTTCGCTACTCTGATACCACACATCTTATCTAGAAGTGTCAAGTGTTAAAGTTAAAGAATTTCAAGAAAGATGCAACATTAAAGCTTTTCAAGAATGGGATGAGCATGTCGGTCCAGAAGTCGCAACGTCCACAAGGTGGCAAAGCTACAAGATGGCGTAGAGATTGTGCTTGGTTGATGATCTCAAGTATGCTCAAGATCACACAATTGTTCAAATACAAGTTCAAGGTACAAGCTCAATCAAGAAGTCTATGATACTACAACATATTCACCAGAGAAAGTCAATGTGTACAGTCCTAAAGACTAAGGATAAACATAGTATGCTAGAGTTTAAAGTTTGTAATTTAGAGTGACCTCCTTAGGGGGAGATTGTTAGAAACACGAAACAGAGTGTCATTCACTTCCAAAGTTTTTTGTAACACGTCTTAGCTCGTAGTTTAGTATAAGGAATTTGATTAGTAATTCTAGTCTGCCAAGGCCCATGGGGTGGCCCAACTTCCCAGCATGGATATCCGGCCATTGTAACTATTTATACACCCTCTCCTAGTCTTGGAGAGGGTTGGTTGTTCCATTTTACACACATTCATTTTATACATTCATCCATTATTCCATCCAAGTTTCTCTCTAACATCCAACCCACATCTCACTTTTGTTCTTGCTTGATCTTAAGATTACTAGTATTCTTCAGTAGCTTTTAGGATTCTAAATATGGAAAAAGAAAGAAAAAAATAAGTAGTAAGTAATCTGTCTGTTTTAATAGTCCTTTTCCAGCTTATTTTATAACCTTAAAAAAAAGCTTCTTTCACAAAAGTTCTTAGTTTTTAGCTTGTCTATACTTTTGCTTTTTAAAATTTTTTAAAAATAAAAAAATAAAAAGGGTTGAGGCTGGGACTCGAACCCACGACCTCCTGCATACTAACCCACTCACTTACCATTGTGCTTCAATAGCTCATCCAACATAGTTTGTTTCCAATTTATTATTATACACGTTTTAGTTTAGTTTTTAAAATATAAGCCGTAGCTTATCTTAGCTTATTTAGGGCTTATCTGTTCAGCTGGTTGCTTGCTTTTATTTTTCTTAGATTCCTTGCATCATTTAGGAGTTTTTGTGATTTTTCCAGATTTTTCCCATTTTTAGTTTATTTTTTATAATTTTTCTTAGTTTAAAATTTTCGGAAATCAATAAAAAATAGAAAAATAATTTTTAAAAAATCAAAAAAATAGTTTTTAGATTTAGAATAATTAGTTTTAGGTTTACAAGTAATAAAATCATTTTTTGTCATTTATAGGTTCTAATTTGCATTTTTAAGATTTTTAATTTAGTTTTATAAAATAGGAATTTAATATAAAAAATAGTTAGAAATAGCTTTCTGAGTTTTTATCACTTTTTATATTTTTCTAGAATTAAAAATCATTTTTTAGAATTTTTAGGAATTAATTTGTTTTTTTTTTTTTTTTTAATCATTAAAATAGTTTTTAAATCATAATAAATACAAGAATAATCAAAAAATAATAATTTTCTTTTTCTTAAAATTTTATTTTATCTTAATTTAGGTTTAGAAATTAAATTTGCATTCGTAGGATTAAAATTTAGAATAGTTGTTTTTTTGTCGCATTTTCTTCGTGACCGTTATTTGTTTTTGTGCTTAATTGTTATCGTTTGCTTATTTTAATTGTTGTTTTTAATTAGTA
This sequence comes from Tanacetum coccineum, assembly GCA_026074375.1. NCBI lineage: Eukaryota > Viridiplantae > Streptophyta > Magnoliopsida > Asterales > Asteraceae > Tanacetum > Tanacetum coccineum. The sequence continues at coordinate 32,086 of BQNB010058185.1, forward strand.
GATATAGATAATCAAATCAATCTTCGAACCCATTCAAATCATTGTCCAAGTGAAAACAAGGATTCAATTTCATAATTCTTTGGGACTTAACGACCACGGGATAGCCAAACTTTGAATTGAAGCATCACATTATACGATAAATATTCGCCTTTTTTTTCCCCTTTAGGTAAATCCAGAATTGTGTGCACAATAACTTCTGCTTCAACAGTTGGAACGCTGTTTCTTGTTTGTCACCCATCAAAACTGACCTTCTTCTGTGTGAAGCTTAGTCAATTGGTATGGCAATCTTCGAAAAATTCATTCGAATGAATCTTCGATAATATCCAGCAAGACCTAAAATTGATGAATGTCCGTTCGTGACTTAGGAGATGCCTAATCTTTAATGGATTCGATCTTGGTGGGGTCTACGTGAATACCATGGCTGTCAATCACGTGACTGAGGAACTGTACTTTAGGAATCCAAAATTCACACTTAGAAAATTTGGCATACAACTCATCTTTTCGTATGCAATCGTAGATTAACATTAAGGTGGGCTGTCTTCCTTGTTCTTGCTTGTTTGAGGAATATCTCTATAATATCATCAATTAAAAGATAATTACGACATATATACCAGATATTGTTTGCACACCCTATTCTATTTAAGGTACTATGAAACCAGGCAGTGTGCATTTGTTCAAACAAATGCATAACATTGAAATTCATAATGGCCGCTATAACGGGTTCTGAAGCGTGTCTTCTGAATGTCTTTCTTCTCTCGAACCCTCAATGGTGATACCTCAAACTTAGGTCGATTCTTTCGAGTAGTAGACACTCGACGTGAAGCTGATAAATAAATCATCAATTTTGGAGCGGATAATGTTCTACACGTCAGTTTATTCAATTCTCGATAATCAATGCCATCCTGAATGATGTTATTTCTTATATGACAAAAGACTGGAGCTCCCCAGGGTGGAGGAACTGGTCTTATACATCCTTTGTCATGATGTTCTTTTAGTTGCTCCGACAACTCCTTTCAATATCAGAAGGTGCCAATCGATAAAGGCGCCGAGCTAATAGCTACGGGTGCCTTAGTTCCAGGTATCAAATCGATTTGAAATTCCACTTGTTGAGTCGGAGGAAGACCCAAAAAGTCCTCAGGGAATACATCAGGAAAATCCCGAACGATTGGTACTTCCTCAAGTCGCTTCTTCTCCGACTTGTCTTCCGTCTCCTTTGAATTAACGTTTGCCAAAAAGATTGGACATCCTTTTAGCATGTATTCTTGTGTTTTGGTGTACGAGATAATATGCAGACGAGCCTCGTATCCCTAGTTGCTTTCGTCACCATGAATAATTAATGTTTCATTTCCCCAGGGGATACGAACGATCTTCTCGGCACACACAATGATTGCTTGGTACTTTACCAACCAATCCATACCAATTATAGCGTCGAAACTACCAAGTTCTATGGGCATTAAGTCTATGTTGAATGGGTGGTTTAGGATATTTAATGTACAACCCCTAAGGATAGTGTTCAACCCAATTATTCTCCCGTCGGCTAGTTCAACGTCATAATAGTGATCTAATGCAGTTGGTGTTATATCAATTTAGAAGCTAAATGCAGTAGATACAAAACTTCTATCGGCACCAGTATCAAATAAGACAGAGGCATAGCGGTTGTTTAGAAGGAACGTACCCGTCACGACGTTGGAGTGTGGGTTTGTCCCTGCATGCCCTACCGCATACACCTTGGCTGGAGCATTGCCACCTCTAACTTGGTTACCCCAGTTGTTGTTGTTCTTCAGCTTTGGACATTCCCTCATAAAATGTCCCTAAACTCCACACTCATAACAAGTAGGTCTCTAGCCCGACCCAGTGCCCTTCTGGTTGTTAGCATTGTTGGCACTTGCCGTACTCCTACAATCGCGGGCAAAATGACCAACTTTGTTGCATCTATGGCATTTAGGAGCACACAGACCATCGTGGTGAGAATTTCATTTTGAGCATAGGGGTTTAGATCCCCTATATTGTTTCTTCTCAACAGTCCCTGCAGCATAAGACCTGCCAGTGTTCTGCCTCTTGTTTTGGTGTTGTTGTTGTGGTTGTTGGTTAGTATCTTGTTCTCTGTCTGACGATCAACAAAAGTACAGATTCTCTTATCCATCACTTCGATTGCCATTTCAGTTGCCTTTTGCATTGTCTTAGGCTTGGATGCTACTATACTTTCATGGATCATGTCAGGTAAGCCACTGACTACGCGCAAACCAACCCCTCTTTTTATGTATCAATAAATATAAATACATATATAAAAATACACAACAAGGATCAGAATTCGCGAGTGCAAGAAAACCGGAAGCAGTATAGGGTGTCTCCGGGTCGTTATGTCCCAACGAG